>OVBA01009439.1:0-10615 GCA_900406435.1 Lepidium aucheri | reverse complement strand
TAAGTCAACGGGTAATGATTCAAAATATTTTCCTTTTATTATATAGTAGATTTTAGTAATTGTTATGTTAGACCATCTTTAGTGGGGATTTCTCATAGAGTTTCTCACTATTAAAAAAATAAAAAATAATGAAAAAGTAAGAGAGATGTGAGAGATGGTTTCTCATTTGAGAAACCTTGAGAACCCCATGAAAAACTCTCATGCCACATGTAGATGTATGATTTGCTAAAGTTCATATTTAAAATAAAAATTTAATTACAAAATTAGATTATATTATAATATTATTATTTTTATTTTTTGAGAAACTCTAAGAGGTTATCACCAATGCAAATGGTCTTAGATCCCCGTATATATCATGTATATGTAACGAAACGCATAAAAGATCATGTATATATAAGACTGTATACATGTATATATAGATGATGATTTAGCGTATTTATTTATTCATATTTGGAGATGAACTAAAAGTTTAGACTAATCTGTATATACCTCTGAATATCTTGATTTAGTGGTTGTTTATTTCTATAATTTTTGTAATTAGAGTTCATTTTTATGTTATCTTATCTTCGGAGATAATGATCTAGTGGGAATAGGATTAATGTCTTTCCAGGTTAGAGTGTAATTATTAATATGCAGAAGAAGATGAAAGATTTTTTTTGGTTAACACATAATTTCATTAACCTTAAAAAATGTTACAATGATTAATAAAATACTACATTGATCAACTTAAAATCATTACACAAAAAAAACTATTAAACATTATAACCGATAAAACATTACATTGAAAAATAACAAAAAAACATTACTAAGGGAACGACTTGAAGTTCGATATTTAGAGATCGAGATTCGCCTGTTTGACCTAGTGTTTGAGATTCAACTTGATGACATGAAGTTTGAGAATCAGCTCGTTGATATTGAAGTTGGTATGGAGTGTGAGTTTCATATGCAAAATTTATCTAATCTAAATATAACCAATAGGTCCAATACCATAGCACAAACGTAGGACTTATAGTTTTGACCACACTTCTTTTTCAAGTCTTGAAATTACCAAAAGAGTAATTGCTATTAAACTATCAAATAAACAAATAAAATTTTCAATTTTAAGAAGTTTACATAGTGAAATAACTTGAGCATAACTCATCAAGAAAATCACACTAGACCATCATTTAAACAGTTTTGTTCTTCTAAAACAGAAGAAATATACACAAAAAAATCCAATTAACACAATAATACCATCACACTTTAAAGCTTTCATAGTGAACCAAAAACAATCATTTGGTGCTTTTTTTTTAAAAAAAATCATTGTTTAAGTTCAACTCTCCAATAGGAAATAGCGAGCACTAAATTCAAATAAACCAATCCCATACCGAAAAGCAAAGAGAGTACATGACTTCTTTTATATCTTTTGTTTTCCATGTATAAGTCGTGGAAAATATAATTGTGAAAAAATGATTAAGAAAAAATTAGATTTGAAATATTTGATTGAAAACTATTTGATCTAGTGAGCATAAAAACTATTTTTGAAATTTTAAGGATGCGAGAACTTTAATTTTGAAAACTTATTGAAGAGAAATGTTACAAAGTTTTTTTTATAGAGAACGGAAAATCAAACTAGTTTACAACAAGAAGTTAAAGAGAACAAGCGTAACAAGAAGAATGAGTTGTAATAGTTAGAAATGAACTAGAAAAAACATAGGTAAAAGATATATATATATAGACTGTTTCATTACTATATTAGGTTCATGCATGTTCATATATATCATGAATATGTAACAAAATGTATGAAAAACCATGTATATATTTAGGAATATATATGTACAAATGAGAATTTAAGCTATTTTTAACATGATAATTGCAAAAATGCTCCTCAAGCAGGATATTTTTACCATTGCCTCTATTTTTTGATATTTAAAAAAAATGTTCTCATTATGAAAAATGACTAAAATACTCTTAGATTATTATTTTTTATTTTTTATATATTTTCAAACTTGTTTTCAGCCAAAATCTTTTTCCGCCAATTTTTTTATATCAAAATTTTTCAAAAAAAAAATTATAAAATTTATATGAGAGCTTATAAAATTTAGAAGGCTTTATAAAAGAGCTTACAAAATTTCTTATAAAAGAGCTTATCAAATTTATAAGGCTTTATAAGAGAACTTATAAAATTTATAAGAAAACTTATAAAATTTATAAGGCTTTATTCCACCAATTTTAATAAATAATATATTTATAAGTATTTTATAAAACCTTATAAATATTAAATTTATAAGTTATCTAATAAAACGGGAAAACAATCCAATAAATACTGAATTATTAAATTTTTGCCGAATTAAATATGAATTATTTCTCTCTCCAGAAAAATACCAAACTTTTTGATGTACACGCCGAATAAGGATCGTCTTCGGTCAAACTTAACATCTGTTAATTGGTCGTCTGTTAAGATTAATTAGGGTTAAATAAAATTCTGCGTTTTGCCCAAATAGATTACATGCGACCCTAAATTTTTTTCCCAAATCACGATTGAGATCTTCATGAAATCGATTTCGTTGATCTATATCTTCCTTTATATACAATTTGTTCGATTTCGTTGATCTATATCATTTTCTCTATCTCATCTATCAATTTCGATTTTGTTCATCCACATATCTCAAAAACAAATTCGATTTCAGAGATAAAATTGAAGAAGCGTCGTTCACCAATCCAGCTCGGAATAGCTCCAATTAAATGGTTCCAAGAAAGATCCAACAATTCAAGATCATTGATAGAGCTTAACCAGCTAGGCATTGAACCAAAAAAACCCTCTGTTATTCCTCCATTGTTGAATTTGAATCATAAATGGGCGGATGATTTTTGTTTTGGTGTTGATGATTTGAGCAAAGAACCCGTCGTCTCTGTTCTTGACGAGTGAGGAGGAGGAAGAAGATGAAATAGTAATAATATAAATGAAAAAAAATTGAGAGAAGATCGTCTCTGTTCCAAATGAGTGAGGAGGAAGAAGATGAAATTTTTTTAAAATAAATGGCATAATTGGGTTTCGAACATGTCACTTGGGACTCATAACACATCTTAGCCACAGAGGCAAAGAACATTTTACAATAATATGATATGAAATAATATATATCACAGTTAGTTCTTCAGTTCGGATCAGTTTTCGGTCCTTTTGGTATTTAAAATATGGTAACCAATGGATAACTATTAAATTTTGGTTTGGAAACCGGTTCCAGTTTTTCTAATTTTAGAAATATGGTAACTAATGGTTATATGTTAAATTCGATTTGGAATCGGTTATATTCTGACAAATGGTTCTAAAAATTAGAACCAAACGGTTCTTTTTAGAAACCAATATTGAACGGAATTTAACCAAAAACCAAAGTTACCTAAAAGTTAGAGCCAAACGGTTCTTTTCTCATAACCGAAACCGAACCAAAACAAAATTTTAGAGTTGGTTTGTTTCAGTTTATTGGTTATGGTTATTATGCTTAGGCCTATGTGTGCCTATTGAATTGACACTCTGATACCACCTAACGCACAATCAATAAATCGGAAATTATCCGGGGACTAACCGGAAATAATTTTACGGAATTTATCTAAATATGCCCATATATATTTTATATTATGCATTTGCATTAAGATGTTTTGGTAGTTAATATTTTTTTAATCTCAAAAATTTCATTAACCTTAAAATTTCTTAAACACAATTTATTTCTCTAATTATAATCATTGTCCTAGCACAAATATAAGACACTATAGTTTTGACCACCCTTTTGTCTTCAACTCTTGAAATTACCAAAAACGCACTTACTATTAAACTTTCAGATAAACAAAAAAAATTTCTATTTGCCAAAGTGTATAGAGTGAAATAATATGCGCATAACTCATAAAGAAAAAATTAGAGTGGACCATCCATTTAAACCTTTTTGTTCTTCCAAAAATGAAGAAATATAAAGAAAAAACCTAATCAACCCAATAATATCATCACACCTTAAAGCTTTCATAGTGAATAAAAAGAACCATTTTGTGGTTTTTTAAAAAATCATTGTTTAAGTTCAACTCTCCAGGTGAAAAAATTTCAGCTCTCCTTTTTTGGGCATATAACTCTCTTCTTGATATAGAGTATCCGATTTCTATTTAGGATAGAGCATTAGCTTACTTTTCTGCCGCTTAAACCTAATTCTGCCGTTACTCAAGCTTATCTCCACCATGCTCTTCAATCACGTTTTTTCCACCCTGCTTCTCCTCCAACTCTTTATTTCATTTTTCTACAATATCTTCAGCCATGGATAAAGCCCTCATGGTTATATCTCTAGTAGAAGTTGATACTCCTTTTGTCATGCACAACCTTGCGAAATACTGCTCCTCAAAACAAAATGAGTTGAGTCTGGTTAGTAGACTCCTCAACCCAGCTCACCAAAGTGTCTCAAGCCTCATCTATGACCTCCCTCGCAAATGGCAAAAGAAAGACAATATCCGAAGGTTTTGCTCTGACTAAAGAATGATTTCAGTTAATCTTTAAGACTGAATTCAATCTGCTCGAAATCTTAGAGAAAGGTTCGCATACTTTTAATGAATGGGCCTTCACTACTGAGAGATGGACACCAACTCCAAAGCCAGATTTTCTGCAATTTTTACCTATTTGGGTTTAAATTTAGAATATTCCTATGAAATACTACACAAATGATGCCATTACTCTTCTTGGAGAAATCGTTGGTCAGGTTATAGAATTGGCCTTTGATGCTAACAAGCCTTAGAGTAAAGACTTCATCAGGGTGAAGATTCGTTTTGATGTCTCCAAGCCTCTCCGGAAGTCCAAAATTATTTAACTTCCAACAGGAGAATCTACAACTGTCTTCTACCATTACAAGTGAGTACATAAACGCTATTATAATTGTCACCGCCTTACCCATGAGAAGGATGTGTTCCCTCTGTTGGTAAAGATACGATAGGACAAAGCGATTGTCTGAATAATAGGTTTGTATGTTCCTCCTAAACCTACTCAGTTACGCATTCCAGATTGAGAACCACTTTTTGGAGTCCTTCCTGAAGATCAGGTTGACATTTATCCTATGTTTAGATAACCAAAAATATCAGATTAAGTCCTTGAAGGAATGCACCAATAACTTATGGTGGCTACAGATGAAGACAGAAAGATAAGAGAGCTGTGGGTTAAACTACATGTGGCTTAAAGGACCCAATGACTCAAAAGACATTCTTACGCCTTGAGCCTGCTCCTCCTGGTCTCCCCTGACCCTCTTAAAGGCAAGGACCTTGTCTTTGGCTGTGATTCGACAGATTCCTCCTCTTCTCCTTCCCAAAGCTTGAATCCAGGAGAAAAGCTCATGTTTGCTTCAATTAAAGCGAATCAGGCGTTTCAGCAAACTCCACTCTCCTTCCATACCTTAGCTTCTGGTTCTACAGGTTATGAATTTTGTTATGTGAAAGCACAAGCCTCGTACAGCTCTGTACAACTCCGCTTCAGCTCACTCTCCCTTCATCATAAAATGTCGCAGCCATTGGTATTGAGGACAAAAGGAAGGCTCCTTTGGAAACTCAAACTCATGAACACGTCGCAAAGCGGAACTACAAAAGGATGGTCCGCGATGTGGGAATTTCCCAGGATTAATGAGCATTATTTTATGTAATTGTCAAGGCTTGGGATGACGTCATGAATTGACAATTACAAAGCTCATGGAAATAATAAAAAGTATTTTCTTGTGGTTATGTTCTTGATGGAAACGATGCATAATAGGAATATTTGGTATGATCATGTATATAATGTTGGCTCTTAGGGCAACTTAGATTTTTTTAGGAAAAAAACAGTTGAGATAGAACCCCTGGTTGTAAATAAAAATATTATAGATATGAAAGGTTTTTTTGGTTCTTCCAATCTTTATCTTTCTTGTATTTATGGCAATTTAACAGAACATTTAAGACACCTTGTGTGGGAGCAGATACTGAGAATAAATGCTACACGAAAGGGTCCATGGAACTTAGTTGGAGATTTTAATGTTATTCTTCACAATGGTGAGAAGATCGGTGGTCCCCCTAGGTCTGATTCCTCCTTTATTGATTTCAACAACCTCATTCCTAGCTGCAAAATGGAAGAGTTATCAAGCACATGAAATGGCTTCTCTTGGTCTGGTTGTAGGTATGACCTTTGGATAAAAAATAAACTAGATTGATGCTTTGCAAATGCAGATTAGAGGAGACTCTTCCCTGCTGCTAATCATATTTTCCTCATTAAAAAAGAATCAGATCATAGGCCACTCTTGGTCAGTTTGCTGTCCTTTCAAGACTCCTTCAGAGGTACGTTCTGTTTTGACAAAGAGATTATGAATAAGCCTCATGTTAGGGAGACAGTCGCACATGCTTTGACTGCTTCTCATCAAAACCAATCAGTTATGTCAAAAGTGAGGGACTGTCAGTGCTCTCTAAGCCATTGGAAGCGTGAGAATGATCTACACTATGATCATAAGATAAATAGAATTCAAGATGCAATTGAAAGTGAACTTGCTGAAGCCAAACCTTCCTTTGCGAAGATGTCCTCCTTAAAACAGTAGATGATATCAGGTCACAAAGAAGAGGAGAGCTTCTGGCAGCAAAAGAGCATAGAGAAATGGCTTTTGAAGGAAAACAAGAACATTAAGTTCTTCCATGCTTTGGTTAAAGCTCAAAGAGATAGAAATAGTCTTGAATCACTCTTGGATTCTGATGGGATTACACACATGTCAGAAGCCTCAAGAGATATTACAGTTGAGTATTTTCAATCTCTTTCACGACATCAATGCCTCATTTACTACAGGAGCTACTCAAAGGATTCATCCCAAGAGTAACTAGGGAGATGAACGACTCTCTCACTCTCAAAGTTACCAAAGAGGAGATTAAATCTGCTGTGTTTGCTCTTAATTCTGCTAGTGTACCTATTGCAGATGGATACTCAACTCTCTTTTTCCAGCAATATTGGAATGCAATGGGAAATCAAGTCTCCAAAGAGGTAATCGATTTATTCAGTTCAAATATCATCCCAAAAGGTTGGAATTACACTCAGTTATACTTAATTCCCAAGAAACCAGATGCTAAACAGATGACAGATTTGAGGTCTATTAGCCTTTGTTTGATTCTTTACAATGTGATATCGAAGATACTAGCCTCTAAACTTTAGCCTTTACTACCAGATATAGTATCTCCTAACCAGTCCGTCTTTATAAGAGATAGATTAATCTCAAACAATATTGTAATTGCTCACAAAGTAGTTCATGGGTTGAGGACTCATAGGTTGTTTTCGATAGACTCTCTCGCAGTTAAAATAGATATGGCAAAAGCCTTTGATAGGGTTTAGTGATCTTATCTAAAGGAACTATTATTGGCTCTTGGTTTTCATGGTGTATGGGTAGATTTAGATTATGAGTTGCGTTACTTTCATCACGTACTCAGTCCTTATTAATGGTCAATCACACAGATTAATTAAACCTTAAAAAGGACTAAGATAAGGAGATTCTATCTCCCCATTCATATTTGTCCTTTGTACTGAAGGCTTAACACACATTTGAACAACACAACTAGTCAGGGAGATTTATCGGAGTTAGATTTTCCTCTGATGGACCAAAAATTCATCATCTTTTCTTTGCACATGATAGCCTCTTTATGTGCAGAGCCTTGGTACAGCAATGCTCCGTGTTATAGCATATCTTACACACCTATGGGTTATACAAGCCAAGTCATAAATCTAGATAAATCTTTAATCACTTTTGGAGCTAGAGTTATACAAGAGTCGAAACCTCTGGTTAAATAGGTCTTCAGAATTCTAAATAAGGGAGGAGCAGGGACATACTTAGGACTTCCTGAGTGCTTTAGTGGTTCTAAAACAAAGTTTTTATCATACATAGAAGATAGACTCTCCAACAGACTATCTGGTTGGTTTGCTTGCTCACTGTCATAAGGAGAAAAATAAGTTTTGCTAAAGTTGGTTGCAATGGCAATGCCCATCTATGCCATGACTTACTTCAGATTGCCAAAGTTTACCTGCTCAACATTGTCTAGAGCGATGTCAGCTTTTTGGTGGGATGAATCAGAAGCCAAGGGAAAGATCCATTGGTTGTCATGGAAAAAGCTTTGCCTACCCAAGAACAAAGGAGACTTGGGTTTTAAAGATCTAGAACTTTTCAATCAATCTCTCTTAGCAAAGCAAGTGTGGGAATTCTTACAATTTCTATACAGTCTTTTCAGTCATTTCCTGAAATGTAAATATTTCTCTAACAACACCATGCTACAAGCGGAGTTAAGAGCCAGACCTTCTTTTGCTTGGAGAAGCATTTTACATGGAAAAGAGCTTCTAACACTTGGTTTAAAGCAACAAGTAGGGAGGTGAATCCTTAAAAGTTTGGTCTACTAATTGGACTGATGACGGTATTTGTAGACCTCCATACATGAAGAACCCTATTGTTAACATTGACCTCTATATGAATGACTTAATTGATGCAACTGTAGGTTCATGGAATAGAAGGAAACTTGCATAGCTCTTTTTTTCTTCAGACATTAAGCTTATCCAGAAAATTAGACCTTCTCCTACCACTCAAAATTATGTCTCATGGAAACACAACAAGAGTGGTGATTACACAGTCCGCTCAGGTTACTGGCTGATATCACAAGTTAACGAAACACCAGTCTCTAGCTGCAGATGCGCAACCTTCACTCAACGACATCAAGACCAGAATCTAGAAAATTCTAGCACCTGAAAAGCTAAAAGTTTTTTTGTGGAAGGTGGTTAGTGGAGCCTTACCAGTAGAAGAAAAACTGACTGGAAAGGGCTTTAAAGTAGACAGACAATGTCAAGTATGTGGATGTGAAGGAGAATCAATAAACCATCTCATCTTCACATGCCCTTTCTCGAGGAAAATTTGGGCTCTCTCTAATATACCCTTTCCAAGATATGGCTTTGAAATATATATATCACAATGTAGACTATGTGCTAAGTCTAAAAAATTTGAGAGGTGCCCATAAAGACAATATCAAGACATTCCCTTGGAGTTTTCGAGACTTTGGAAGAACTGCAACAATCTCCTCTTTGAAGGAATGGTTCTTCAACCGAATCACTTGATTAATATCATAATAGAGGACTCAGACTTATGGTTTTAGGCTCAGGAAAAACAAATCCCTCATGATGAAACCGCAACATCATTAACAAATCAAACATCAGTAGTTTAGAAACCCCCTGCAACATTGGCTTAAATGTAATATTGGCTCAGTCTGGACAGAAACAAACACTCAAGTGGAGCATCATGGACTACGAAACTCAAATAGTAAAGTTTTGCTCCATGCTCGTTATTTATTTGTGAACATTCACTCAACCATTGGTAGTAAAGTTCTGCTCCATGCTCGTGGTTCATTTGTGAACATTCACTCAAACATTGAAGCTCAACTGCAGGCCTGGCAATGGGTTATCGTTAGTATCAAAAACTGCACTTATATAGAATGATCTTCGAAGCAGAAAGTAAAGAGCTCATTGGAGCTCCTATTCATCCTCCAATGTGGCCATCCTTCAAGTCCCAGGAAATACTCCTCTGAAATGCTTTACACCATCTACAAGCATTTAAAACCTCTTTTGTAGCTAGGAAAACTAACTTTGGCGCTACCCTTATCGCTCGTAGTGTAGTCAGGGAGGATCGATGGCAATCATACATTGCAACATAGCTTCTAGTGTGGCTTAACCACCTATTTTGTGATCAATCTTGATTTTTTTTGCACAGATTTGAAGTGATGTGAATCCTCTTAACTCTTATACTTTAATAGCTACTCCTTGCCCATTTAAATGAAAATTTTAAGGGGAAAAAAAGTTCAACTCTCCAAGAGAAAATAGTGAACAATAAACTCAAATGAATGAATCCCATAAATTTTCTTAAAATAAATTTTAAATCTAACTCTGACAAGGTAAATCCAGTACACTAACAAAAAAAAATCATTCCCAAACCAATAACCACAACGTATATAATCAGACTGCATTTATTTCTTTTGCAGACACAGCTAGCAGAAGCCCAAAAATATGAATAAGTGAACACAAGGATAGGAAAAAAAGGGGAATTTGAAATATTTAGTAGAAAATTGCTTGATTTTCTGAGCACAATCCATTTTTGAAAATTTGAGCTTATTGAAAAAAAACGATACAAAATCTTCTTTATATAGAACCGAAAAATTAAGATAGCAAGCGTTAAAGTTGTAAATAAAATAGCAGAAATAGAGTCAAAAACATATTTTTTCTTAGTGGATTAGATCTAGAATTTTCAAGTGTGATTTTCATAAACAAAATTTATTTTTAAATATAACCATTGTCGTAGCACAAATGTAGGACATTATAGTTTTGACCACACTTTGTTCAAGTCTTGAAATAACCAAAAGAGCAATTGCTATTAAACTATCAGAAAAAAAATCATTTGCCAAAGTTTATAGAGTGAAACAACATGCGCATAACTCATCAAGAAAATCACAGTGGACCATCCATTCTAAAATCTTTTTGTTCTTCCAAAAATGAAAAAAATATATACAAAAAACTAATAAATTCAATAATATAACTACACCTTAAATCTTTCATAGTGAACCAAAAACAACGATTTTATGTTTTTTA
>OVBA01009438.1:0-10619 GCA_900406435.1 Lepidium aucheri | reverse complement strand
TAGTATATATATATTTATTATAGTATATATATATTATAGTATTACTAGTTAGAATATTTTTGTAAAATCAATAATAAAAATTTGCAATCAAGGCATAAAAAATATATTATTGATGTTAAAAAAAATTCGAAATTGTTTTGTTACATTAAAAAAAACTTTTTCTTCAAAAAAAACTGTTCTTGATAGAAAAAAACTGGTCTTGTCATTAATGAACTGACGGAAACCGACAGGTAAGGCTTACCCATCAGTTTCTATCGGTTTAGCCAAACATTTTCTCGGTTTGATTTCCCGTCTATTTGCCGTCGGTTTCCGTCAGAAGAGAGACCTACGAAAACCAACGTAACTTAACTTTTTAATTATATATAATCGATTATTCCGTTATGCTCTTATATGGGATCGATTAATCTGATTCAAAGTGATAAATGAGCCTCTTTAATTATACTTTGTAGATTAAGGGCCAAATTATTCTACAACTTCTCATATGTTTGTGACATATCAATTGAAGTGCAACATAATTAGTAGAACTAAATCAAATGTAATTAGTACAGCATACAAATTAGACATAAAAGTGCAACATCAGCTACATAAAAGTGCAACACATAAACCAAAACATAATGAAGCAAAGCATAGCATAAATAGTAGTACAGGAGCCTAACTCATATCGCCGATATGCCAATAGAACGACAACGCAAAACAATGCTTGCAAACGATGCAGATGTCAGGGTGATTAATCCCATAGGATAGCATGTCCTTTAATGTCCCCCATCTTAGAAATCCTTGGAAGAGCTGACTTGCAGGTGTGCTCATACCTCGTATCTGATCACAGACTTGGTAGCCTATGTAGCTTGTTTCTTCAATATCAGGTACGTGCTGAAGGAACGATTTGAACACCGGTTTTCGCACATCTTTGTTGCCACAGAGACAAAGAAACGCCGCACAAGCAAAACATGCGTAAAAGCGATGTGGTGCTGCATTAATTAGGTAATTAATACCTTGTTGTGACAACCAGTTGTTGCTAGGATTCGTAAGCTAACAACGTATTGAGCAGTTAAGTAACAACCATCGAGGCATCATTCAAGGAATGGTCGGTAGGCTGATTATGGTTCACCTAGCTGAGGGACGAAGATGAACTCATCAATGTCTACATGACACATCACTTATGGAGAATCCACTATCTTCTTGAAATCGGGACCAGCTAAATAAAAAGGCTTCAACTCCCGGAACCCACCTTTTCCCACACGACACACTATATCCAAAACAATATCCATTGGAAGAAAGTACATTTTTTTCTTTCTGTTGGTTTTTAGGTGAGGAAAAACCTCAATTTATAATTGAATTAGAGGATGCTCACTCTACCCATTGATCTTTCATAGTGTCCAACCTACCGTTCGTTTGTGTGGTCTTATCAAGTCAGCCATCTTTCACTTTTACTTACAGTCTATTTTTTACTGACTATGCAATGACCGTTAGATGAAAGTTAATAACATCTAACGGTGATAATCCAAAGACTTGTTCGAAACAAGTCTTGAATCACTTATAAATTTTAAAATAGGGTGTATAGGGCAAATAATTTTTCCCGAGTACTAGTATTGTAGGACATCGTCATATATTTGTATTTATGTGATTTATTATAAAATTTGTATTTTTTTCCAACTTAACTCAATTATAACAAGTAAGGTAACCAATGTTGAGGAACATGATCCACAAATGATAAAATTTGTATTATATCTTCAATTTTATAAATTTTATTTTTATTTCTATTTGATGTTATGAGATTAATCAAATAAAATGAAAAAAATTAGGTTACAAAATAAAAAACTTAGATTATAACAATATTTTAAAAACATTAAAACATAATAACTAAATTTTTAAAGCATTACAACATTTATTAACTAAATTATATCCATTATAAGACACGAGACTGATAGGCCAAAGGAGTGGTGGCAACCAGTACGATTGAATTAGTGATTAAATTCGCAAGCCGGTATGGAATCGTGGTTAAATTTGAGCCTTCCTCAGAACAAATGGCTGCCACGTGCCGCCATAGATTGTATCTGCTCACATACTCGGTCAGCAAAGTGGGTTGCTTCATAAATGTTAGGTACCATTTGAAGAAATGATTAGAACACCGGTAGTCCCACGTCTTTGTTACCACAAAGGCAAAGAAATGTCGCACAAACAAAATGTGCATAGAGGAGATGTGATGTTGCATTGAGTAAGAGACTTATACCTTCTTCAGACGAACCAGCCGTTATGAGAATTTGCAATCCAATCACATACTGAGCAGTATGGTTACCAACATTTTTGCGACGATCAAGAAATGGACAGTACGGTGAATTTGCTTCACTCAGTAATTTCTACATTGCGTAAAACTTCTTCTGAATAAACCATTTTTGTGAATGTAGGACCAGCCAAAATAAAACATTTCAACTCTCGAAAGCATGATTTTCCCACACGACCAACAATATCGTGAACAATATAAAGAGGAAGAGAAGACATTTTGTTTAATTTTGGTAGTAAACCAAATACTTAAAACAATTTATAGAAGTGTAAAAATCACGGTAGCCGTTGGTTTTTGTAGGTTGAATAATCGATGGCAACTGATGGAATCTGATTTTATATTAAATATAATAAAAACGCTTTAAACCGTTAGTGTCCATCGGATTATCAATCCTTACTTGATTGACAAAACCATGTAGTTGATTGACAGAACCACACTGAACCACGCGAATGTGGTTACTGCTACATTCCATCGGTTTCCATAAGTTTTCATCGGTTACTGAACCTATGGAAACCGACAGAAATCATTAAACCGATTTTTAACTGCTATCCATCGGTTACCATCAGTTGTTGAACCTACGATTATCGACGGGTTGTATGAAAAGTATTTTTGAATCACTGTCCATCGGTTTCTATCGGTTTTTAACCTACGGTCACTAACGGTCCTTATTAAATTTTTTTTACTTATTAAAATCCTTTTTTAAAATCTATTAAAGACTACATACACACACGGAGATTAAAAGAGAAAGTAAACAGAGTGATTAGTGAGATTACGTACCATTGTATCTGGAAATCAGGTAGTAGAGGCTGGAAAAAAATTAAAGGATTCACCATTTTTGTCACTTCTTGGCTTTCTCGTACAGCTGTTGTAACAAAATAGGAAAGTATTGTTTGTTTGTTTAAGTTCTACCCTTAAAACGTTTATAATTTATTAATGCACTCAACTTATTATTCTACTTCACAAATTAATGTTGATAAGAAAGACTTAAGAGTCTTTTAACTTTCTCTCAAATAGTTACTTCAATGTGACATTCTTTCACATGCCTGTGTAAATTCACATAAAAAACATGAAATATGTTATACATTGTTATACGAAAAGTACATATAGAACGAGTTACTCGCTATTAGTAACATTGATGTCCTCATCCGTGTTTGAGCTATCTTCATAGTCCTCCTCAAACTCAACGACTTCATTATCAGAAACGTCATGAACTGTTCCCAATGCTTGCAACGTCATATCAATACATAGATCAACCTCAAGTGAAATCTCCAGTTGGCCTAATGTACCTGGTGATGGTTGTTGCATGGCGTCCTGCTCGGAATTTTCATGTAGTCTTCCTCTAAGAGGGTTTGATGTCACAGTTATCCACCTGTCAGACTGACTTGACACACGAGGATAAGGAAGATAAGTCACTTGATCTACTTGTGATGCAAGGATTAACGGATCATACTTTTCTAACTTTCTTCTTGAGTGCACTGATGTGACCCCAAATTCATTCACCCGTACACCAACTCCTAGAAACGAATTGTACAAGTTATAATAGAAGACGATGCACTTTAAGTCAAGCATCCCAGGGTAGTGAACTTGCAATATTTCTCGTAAAACACTATTGTAGACCATATCCCTCGATGATAAAGATACTCCGAAATCACTTGTTGGTATTTTCCTTCTTTCCCTCAAAATCTTGAATGTGTAACCCCGAGTAAAATACATAGGGAAGTACTTGGCAGATAGTAGAGGACCGCCAACAAAATCTTCCAACCAAGTGGAAACTGTTTGACCATTATCACTAGCCTGTCTGACGTTTGACAATTGTATTCATCTGTTTTTTAGTTTAAGCGTAATGACTTCAGTGATTTGCGCTCAAGATATATAAAACTCACATAGTAATTTAACCAGTCTGTAAACTCTTCCTTTTTTGTATTTTGTAGTTGATCTTCAGAGTAATTTGGGTAAGCATTGCGAATTTGCGCCATGTATATTCTGCAAAAATAGGAATAATACAACAATTTAATATAATTATTATAAATCCCCTAAATGTGAGCCGATACAACTAACCTCTTGAGATCTTCTAGTTCAGGACAATTGGTTGCAATATACATATACAAATGTTTACGCTCTGATGGTGTTAGAGTTCAGCGAATAGCTTTCCCACTTACTCAACCTATTTGTAAAAATATATCTGCATATATGCTGCATATGTAGGCCTCTCTCCCCCGTCATAGTTTTGCAATACACAACGACTGTCTGGACATGTGATGGAAAGTATAACGAAGCAAAGTTGGATGTTTCCTCATTGATGCATTGGTTCACAATTGAACCTTCCACACGACTCGTATTTTTTACTCTCTTCTTCAGTTTGAACATATATCTTTCAAAATGATACATCCATCGATTTTGAACTAGTCATGCAGTTCAGGAAAAAAATCATAAGGCCAAATTATATATTATACATATTTACTTCTGCAATATTATCGCTAGTATATTAAATGAGATTACGAGCTTCACAAAGGAGATGAATTGGTAGGTGTTACATCACATCAAAAAAGGAAGGAGAAAATATTTTCTCCAAATTACATAGGATTATTGGAATCTTATTATTCAAATTTCGTATTCAGTCTAACGTAAGAGTACATGAGCATAGATCACGAAAAAATGCCCCTAGACCTAATAAAACCCAAATAAGTATTCCATATTGTTATAGAGATATACAATTGTTTAAAGTTAGGGTTGTACCTGCTAGCGCTTCATGTAAATTTCTAGACAGTAAGTAGGCAATCACAAAGGGGAATAGTCGTTGCATTACTACATAACAGTCATGACTTTTCATATTACAAAACTTTCTTTCGTTAATGTCAACGCAATTCCGCAGATTAAAAGCATACCCATTGGGGAATTGTACCTCCTCTTTAATCCAATTAAAAAGCATCCTAGATACAATGAGAACAATTATAAAATGCAGTTATATTCAAAAATACAAACTATCTATCGTAGGAATTTAACCACGTACCTTTCTTTCTTTACTCATTCTGAATGTTGGTGCTGGCCTAAGACTGTTGTTTCTGCATATATGCAGCAACTTCCTATCGCAAATGTGGGGTAAATCCAATCTCGATTTCATATTGTCTTTTGATTTCCCATTTACATTCATAACTGTGTTGATTGAATGATCAAATACGTTCTTCTCAATGTGCATGACATGGAGACAATGTTGTAGCAAGTGATTCTTCAAATACGACAACTCCCAGAATATACTCTTCTTATGCCAGTTATGAAACTCCCCAACACTACCGATAGGGTGATGTCCATTTCCTCAACATTTCGTAGTGGACTCAACATCAACATCCCTGAACTGTATTAAAATTTCAGTGCCACTAGGTACCGGAGGTGGAACATACAACACTTTCCTGTTTTTAGTGAACAATGATCTACTATGCCGATGCGGATGACCCAAAGGCAGAAAACGTCTATGGCAATCAAAGCAAGAGGTCTTCCTTCCGTGCTTTAGCTGGAATGCTTTAGTGTTATCTTTACATATAAGACAGGCTAATCTTCCATGCGTGGACCAACCTGATAGCATCCCATAAGCTGGAAAATCACTAATAGTCCACATCAACACTGCTTTCATCTGCAAATTTTTCCTGTAGAAACATCATACGCAGTTGTGCTGTTCTCCCATAGCTCATTCAATTTGTAAATAAGCGATTCTAAAAATACATCCAGCGATCTACGAGGATTATCAGGCCCTGGTACTATAATAAATAAATAAAGAACTCTTCCTTCATACACAACATTGGTGGTAGATTGTAGGGTGTTACAATAACCGACCAAACAGAGTATGGTCTCCCGTGTTTCCCAAATGGATTAAAACCATCTGTGGAAAGACCTAGATATACATTCATTGATTCTGAGGCAAAATCTGGATAAATTGATTGGAAATGTTTCCATGCCTATGTGTCTGAAGAATGGATAATTTAACCACCGAAATATATGTTAAGGACGCCATCTCATTGGCCCTGCTATGCGCTCTGACTGATATAACCGCTTAAGTCTGTCAGCCACTGGCAAATACCATATCCTCTTGAAAGTAACCCTATATCGCCCACTTGTTTCCTAGAATCGAGGTTTCTTGCAGAAACAACAACGGATCTCGTTTACATCTTTTTCTCAGAAGATCATACAATTGTCTTCACGAACATCTATCATCTGATATGGTAATCCAAGCCCCCTAACCCATTTTTGGATGTCATTATACGTTGTCGCATGCGAGTTATCAGTTGGCAGAATTTTCTTCGCATAAGTAGTGATCCTGTCCATTGTGCTCTCCGATAAATTACAATCCGTTTTCATATTCCTAAGTTCAGCTGCTGTCGACAGTGAAGAAATCTTCACTGCAACCAAAATATATCGGCTTCTTCGCTACTTCTAACATACTAAAAAATTTTGTGCTTCGGCATTTGGTTCTTCTCCTCTATTTCTAGCCTCGGTAAATACTGGAACATCCTCCCTAAATGCACCATTAACCATCTGGAATGTACCGTCATTATTTTCTAAATGGACTCTTGTCTCACCACCTATATCACTACTGATACACGCCTCAAGGTGCTTCTCTAAGGTTGTTTGGAATGAATCTCAATCAAAGGAAAACCAAAGTGCTTCCTTTGCTAAGATGTAGATGTGGTGCGGAAGTTGGTGGATTGAAGAGTGATCCACAAAAAGAATGGAGGCTTCTTGATAAACTCGGACACACTTCTGATCAAGGCGAATCCTCACGAGATCACTTGGTGTGGTTTGCACGATTGAACATGCGGCTAGGCTTCCAACGACTAGGTTTTCTAAGTAGAAGAAAGTTCAACTTTATTGATGACAGGTAAAAAATGAATACACGGCTGCAAGGGGACCTTATATAATGGTCATATCAGCTAGCCCTAAAGTGCCGACTCAAAGCCAAAAAGAAATAAGAAACAAAGATGGATTGCAGCCCAACAACAAGCAACAAGAAACAAATAAAAAAATGCGGAAACTACTTAGTGTTTGGATGGTCTTGCTTCACAAGCTGAAGCATTGACCTTTTATTAAACAAAATTTAAAAGCCTATGGACTATAAGACTCTATAATCTAAGAGGCTGGAGCCATTGGGCTTCATAGACCTGCAGAGACATTCATAATGTAAGTAAAACATACCTTGTTGGACCGAATAAAAGGCCAAGCCTTGTTGGTTGCTTGCAGCTCAAGTCTTGATGGTTCTTGGTCCTCTTGCTCAGCTTCTTGAATGTCTTGACAATCTTGAATGTTTTGGTCTTGATCTTGGTCCGAGTCCCTTGTCTTCTTCTTCGCACTTCTTGAAAATACTTTAATGTGCCTCTTATCGATTTTGGTGCAGTTTGGTGTAGAAGCTTCCTCTTCCTTTCTTAGCACTTCAGCCACAGTTTCTCCTAGTTGTTCCCTCAGCTTGCGTGCTTTAGCTCTAGTCATAGGTCTGTTTGGTTCTATTGGCTGGATGCCCTCATCTTTCCCTTCCTCTTTAAGATGCTCCATCATGGATGCATCATCTTCATCTACATGGAAAGGAGAAAGATCAGCAACATTGAAACTTGAAGAAGTGTTGAACTCACCTGGCAGCTCTAGACGGTAGGCATTGTCATTGATCCGTTCTAGCACTCGGAATGGTCCATCACTGCGGGGTGAGAGCTTGGACTTGTGCTTGTTCGGGAACCTCTCTGGACGCATATGGACCCAAACCCAATCTCCTGGTTCAAATATCACAGCCTTGCATCTCTTGTCCTCTCTTTGTTTGATTGCTTCAGCTTTCTTCTCTTAGTTCTCCTTGACCTTGAAATGTAGCTTGCAGACCAGGTCGGCCTTAGCACTTGCGTCTTTGTCAAGGTAATGGCATGGAGGAAGTGGTGTAAAGTCCATGGGTGTCAACGGATTGAATCCATACACTACTTCAAAAGGTGTAAACGTAAAAGAAGAATGATTAGCTTGCTTATAAGCAAACTCAACCATAGGTAAACATGTAAGCCAATTGTTTAAATTCTTACCGACTGTAGCTCTAAGTAAGGTACCTAGAGTACCGTTTACCACTTCAGTTTGGCCATCGGTGTGAGGATGACAAGTGGTTGAGAAGAGAAGTTTGGTGCCTAGTTTACGCCACAAAGTCCTCCAAAAGTGGCTCATGAACTTGGCATCTCGATCAGAAACTATGGTTCTCGGAACTCCATGTAAACGCACCACTTCCTTGAAGAATAGGTCAGCTATTTGTGATGCATCATTGGTCTTGTCACAAGGTATGAAGTGAGCCATCTTGGACAAACAGTCCACTACAACAAAGATTGAATCCTTGTACTTGATCTTTGGCAAAACTAGAACAAATTCCATAGAAATATCCTCCCAAGGAGCATTAGGTATAGGTAAAGGAAGATATAGACCATGAGGATGAGACTTAGCTTTGGCCTTGAAGCAAGCGGCACATTTGATGCACAACCGTCCCACATCTCTCCTTATGTGTGGCCAGAATAAGTGCTTGGTTACCATGGCTAGGGTCTTGTCACACCAAAGTGTCCCATGAGTCCTCCACCATGCGCTTCTCTAAGTATTAGATCCTTCATTGAACCTTGCGGTATCCATAGTCTTTTCTCACGGAATAAATACCCTTCATGGATGTAGTATGACCCAAAAGCTCCTTTGTAGCAAGCTTGATAAATGTCTCCAAAGTCTGGATCCTCATTGTAANAGCTATTCTTGATGAGCTCAAATCCTAAAACCTTGGCGTCCATGATGGTAATGAGGTTGTGTCATCTAGATAAAGCATCCGCAACAACATTCTCCTTTCCCTTTTTATACTTTATCAAATAGGAAAATGTTTCCACGAATTCGAACCATCTTGCATGCCTCTTCTTCAGATTGGTCTGACACCTCAAATGCTTCAAAGTCTCATGATCCGTGTGAACCACAAACTCTTTGGCTAGTAGATAGTGTTGCAAAATTTTTAATGCTCGAACCAATGCATACAACTCCTTGTCATACATTGGATAGTTGAGTGTGGCTCCACTTAGCTTCTCACTGAAGTAGGCTATGGGTCTTTTATCTTGAGTCAGCACAGCTCCAATCCCCAACCCTGAAGCATCACACTCCACTTCAAAGGTCTTCTCAAAATTCGGCAAAGCCAAAACCGGTGCCTTGGTGAGGCATCACTTCAGCTCTGAGAAGGCTCTTTCTTGTGCTTCTCCCCATTTGAATGGAACATCCNTTCTTGATCACGGCTGTAAGAGGAGCAGCTATGGTGCTAAAGTTCTTGACAAAGCGGCGGTAGAAGCTTGCTAAGCCGTGAAAACTCCTTACATGGCTGATGGATGTTGGTGTCGGCCATTCTTCTTTGGTGATCTTTTCTTGATCTACATGTATTCCCTGTGAAGTTATGACAAAGCCTAAAAACACAAGCTCATTAGTGCAAAAGGTGCACTTCTTAAGGTTCGCATAGAGGCTTTCTTGATGAAGAGTGTCTAGTACTTGCTTAAGGTGCATTATGTGATCGGACAAACATGAACTATAAATAAGAATGTCATCAAAATAAACAACGACAAACGTACAGATATAAGCCCTTAGGACTTGGTTCATGAGTGTCATGAATGTGCTCGGTGCATTGGTCAGTCCAAATGGCATCACGAGCCACTCATAAAAACCTTGTTTGGTTTTGAAGGTGGTGTTCCACTCATCACCTTCCTTCATCCGCACTTGGTGATAGCCACTCTTGAGATCTATCTTGGAGAATATGGTGGCTCCATGAAGTTCATCTACCATGTCATCTAGGCGTGGAATTGGATGGAGATACTTGATGGTGATGTTGTTGATGGCATGGCTGTCCACACACATCCTCCATGACCCATCCTTCTTTGGCACAAGCAAGACTGGAACAGCACACGGACTAAGGCTTTCACGGATGTATCCTTTGTCAAATAAGTCTTGCACTTGTCGTTCTAGCTCCTTAGATTCTTGCGGATGGATGCGGTAAGCCGCACGGTTTGGTAGTGCAGATCCGGGTACAAAGTCTATTTGATGTTCAATGCCTCGGATTGGTGGTAAACCAGCTGGTGTCTCTTCTAGAAACACATCCTTGAATTTTTCTATAGGTCACGAATATATGGTGGAAAATCTGCACAAGACACCTCAAGACACACATTCTCTTTGAAGAGCATTAGTAGCACGGGTTGCTTGGTACACAAGGCGTTCTCTATAACACTTGGAGTTACATAGAGAGAGGGTTTACTTACCTTGTTAGGCTGATCCATTTTCAGCTGTAGCTCATGCACTTGTGCTGGTGTCAAAGGTGCTAAGC
>OVBA01009437.1:0-10619 GCA_900406435.1 Lepidium aucheri | reverse complement strand
TATATAAGTAATTTATAAATTAAAGTAGGTTATCATAGTAATTTTCTCTTTTTTTTTGCAAGTGAGATGATAAGTCTAGACCGATATATTTACATATTTCAAGATCAAATTTTACTATTTATATTAAGAATTTGACTAATTAGCTAATTAATTATGGCTTAATATTGACAAAATTTCTTTTTATATCAATATTGAACTACAACTAAAACTAAAGGAACTCAATCCTATCCAAATACGTATAAAGCACTTACCACCTCCACCTGCCGCTATAATAAAATCAGTTACGAACAACCAAATATCATATCTCACAACTAAAATAATACAAAATGTCACATGTATTGTTTTAGTCAGTTGAGATTTTTTTCTAATAAACTAAACAAACCATATAAATATATATATTATATATATTATTATTTATTTTAATTTATTATATACATTCTGAAATAAAATTAACCATCTATCAACATTTGCATATGTTTAAAATTTATATAAAACAAATTAGTAATAACTAAAAAACAAGTTGGTAGTAACTAACTACAAATAATAAGTTGGTCATTACAAAATAGTCACTAGTAACAACAAAATATGTCGATAATAACTACAAAATCTTAATATTATATTAAAATAGTTTTTTCCCAAGCATTTTTAAAACAGAGAATATGAAAACATTAACATTATAAATCGGGGTCTCTAGCTCTATAAGTAAAAAGTTTATAACTGTGACTTTTGCTATCTGAATTTGAATTCTGGCCACTGCATATTTTACATAAGAGCTACAGCTCTCTTGAGATGATAGTGCGTTAGCGGACAGCGGTCATACGCTACCGCTAGTATCGTAAGACATCGGTTATATGCTATCTGTAGGCTCCAAATGGGTGTCGCTGCTAGTCTGAATACGATGCGAAGGACTGAAAATTATCTTATTAGACCTCAAGTGACTAGAACACCCAGAATTATCAAAAAATAATAATGTTAACATTATAGTGGTTTCTCACATGATCTAAATTACATATACCTCAAAATCATATGTCGTTTTTATGAATCGAATTCGAAAATCATGTGGAATGTTCCTATCTTTTCAGTTGTGTTGTCTAAAAATAAACACATTCGCTTGATCAATTGTTTTTTTTATATAAAAAATATCAGTTTTTATTAATTGTTTAACGGCTACTTTTGTTTGTTTGTTTACGTTATTAGTTTTATTACAAAAAAACACAATATGTTTATCAAAAAAGGTAAACATTATCTATCTTTATCTTAATTGAAATCACATATTTAAAAATTTTAAACGGATACAAATATGGAAAGTCCCAACTTTGGAGTTAAATATTTCATAGAGGCAGATAACTCAAAACGCAAAAAGCCGAGAAAACGTGAAGACCATATGACAATCCTTGTCGTCTTCCTCAAAATCCAACTTTCCACTTCTGGTCATTACCTTCAATAAAACACTTACCACCATCTCTCTCTTCTTATTTTGTTCATATCTTTACGTTTCTTCTTATCCTTTGGTTCTCTTATTAGATCGTGTTTAACAGATCACTCTCAATTTGTTCTTCCACTTAACTTTCTTCTTTATTACACAGTGATTGTGACATCAGTTTACTAGATTAAAATTCTGAAAAGCAGAGTAAAAAAAAGAAAAGTCTTCAACTTTTTTTGGAATCCCAGAAAAGTGCCAATTCTATCTTCATCTATTGTTCTGTTTTCGTGAGGAAGTGTTACCGGCGAAGCCGACCCTGTTCTCGATTTGTGTGTGACTTTTGTCTTTTATCCAAATTAAGCTTTTTTTTATATTCCATTTATTAAAAAATTATGCAATTTGCCCATATCCCGATACATGGGCATACGTATTCTGGTGGTCCCATTCATCGTCGTCGTCTGTGTCACAAATAATAGAGATTGAAGAAACGCAGAGTTGCAAAAGAGGCGGTGATCGAGGTCAAAACCCTCTGAAGAGTGTGACTAGTCAAGATCTGATCATGGTTTCATGAAACTTCTCCTCTTTCTTTCTTCTCTCTCAAAAGGTAGTTGCTTTCCTTTTCCCCAAGTTGCCTCCTTTCTATATTTAATAATATCTATATATAAATTGATGCTTTCCTTTTGAGTACTTTCTCCTTATTGCT
This sequence comes from Lepidium aucheri, assembly GCA_900406435.1. NCBI lineage: Eukaryota > Viridiplantae > Streptophyta > Magnoliopsida > Brassicales > Brassicaceae > Lepidium > Lepidium aucheri. The sequence goes on along the minus strand of OVBA01009437.1, from coordinate 8,493 downwards.
TAGCACCAACTGGTTTTAGTCACTACTATAAGCTCTTTTCGAGATTGTGTCTTAAGATTCATCTCTTCTTTGAAGTTAATTTAGTTAAAGCTATTCTCTCTTGTCATTGATAGGTCTCTTTTGATCTGGTTGTGACCATCTATGAGAAGAAGCATCCAATTGATCTCATTCTCTTAGGCTCTCCACTCTGCGATTGCTCTCCCTTTGGGACGTTTTTGCTCATTTTCGGAAGGTTAGTTCTTAAAACTCTTAAAAGAGTTCCTAGTGATATCTGCGTAGCTGTGTTTCTATGTTGAAAGGGAGATTAGCTCAGATCCTCGTTTTGGTTGGTATTGTGTAGTGGATCCTCCTTTTAATACTTCAACTACCTTTTGTGCGACATGACATGTTTCATTTTCGAAATCTTTAGTTTTGGTTTGTAGGATGACTTAGAAAGCTAGTTTTTATGTATTCTGAATCCGTAGCTATGTTTTTACACATCATACTTAAGTTTGTTCAGAGCTTTGAAAATGATAAATCAGTGAATAGTGGAAAATAGAAGGATGATTTCTGCATATTTTGCGTCCTGTTTCTGGGTTTAGCTAGGTAGACTCTATCAACGGAGTTCATCTAGTCCATGTCTCTTGTTGCTGTATAAAGAACTTAAGCTACAGGCTTATAGCTTCGATTTTTAGTGTTCCTGATTGCTTCTTAGGATTTTAAGTTTGTGCTAATGCATTCTCTTGTTTGACTGATGTTCAATGTTTTTGTGTTTGTATGATTACCGCATGAATTATTTATGCCCTCTTTATCCAAGTTCTGCTCTTAATTCTTGTTGTCTTGTATGTGTCAGGAAAAAATATGTCAGGGTCTAGGCCGAGTCATTCCTCTGAGGGCACGAGGCGATCAAGGCACAGCGCTAGGATCATTGCACAGACCACTGTAGATGCGAAGCTCCATGCGGATTATGAGGAGTCAGGCAGTTCCTTTGATTACTCAACCTCAGTGCGTGTCACTGGCCCGGTTGTGGAGAATCAGCCACCGAGATCTGACAAAGTGACCACGACTTATCTTCATCACATACAAAAGGGAAAGCTGATTCAGCCCTTTGGTTGTTTGCTTGCCTTGGACGAGAAGACTTTCAAAGTCATTGCATACAGCGAGAATGCTCCCGAGTTTTTGACAATGACCAGTCATGCAGTTCCTAGTGTTGGTGACAACCCTGTTCTAGGCATTGGGACAGATATAAGGAGTCTATTCACTGCTCCTAGTGCCTCTGCTTTGCAGAAAGCCCTTGGATTTGGAGATGTCTCCCTGTTGAACCCCATTCTTGTGCATTGCAAGACTTCTGCAAAGCCCTTTTATGCGATTGTCCACAGGGTTACAGGGAGCATCATCGTCGACTTTGAACCGGTGAAGCCTTATGAAGTTCCCATGACAGCTGCTGGCGCCTTGCAATCATACAAGCTCGCTGCCAAAGCGATCACTAGGCTGCAATCGTTGCCCAGTGGAAGCATGGAAAGGCTTTGTGACACGATGGTTCAGGAGGTTTTTGAGCTCACGGGATATGACAGGGTGATGGCTTATAAATTTCATGAAGATGACCACGGTGAGGTTGTCTCTGAGGTTACTAAACCTGGGCTTGAGCCTTATCTTGGGCTGCATTATCCAGCCACCGATATCCCTCAAGCAGCCCGTTTTCTGTTTATGAAGAACAAGGTCCGGATGATAGTTGATTGTAATGCAAAACATGCTAGGGTGCTTCAAGATGAAAAGCTTTCTTCTGATCTTACCTTGTGTGGCTCCACCCTTAGAGCACCGCACAGCTGCCATTTGCAGTACATGGCCAACATGGATTCCATTGCATCTCTGGTTATGGCGGTTGTAGTTAATGAGGAAGATGGAGAGGGGGATGTTCCTGATTCTACTACACAGCCTCAGAAGAGAAAGAGACTATGGGGTTTAGTGGTTTGTCACAACACAACTCCTAGGTTTGTTCCGTTTCCTCTCAGGTACGCCTGTGAGTTTTTAACTCAAGTGTTTGCAATACACGTCAATAAGGAGGTGGAACTGGAGAACCAGATTGTGGAGAAGAACATTTTGCGCACACAGACTCTCTTGTGCGATATGCTGATGCGTGATGCTCCACTTGGTATTGTTACCCAGAGCCCCAACATAATGGACCTTGTGAAATGTGATGGAGCAGCTCTTCTATATAAAGACAAGATATGGACACTGGGAACAACTCCTAGTGAGTTCCATCTGCAGGAGATAGCTTCATGGTTGTGTGAATACCACACCGATTCTACGGGGTTAAGCACTGATAGCTTGCATGATGCTGGGTTTCCTAGGGCATTATCTCTTGGGGATTCGGTATGTGGAATGGCGGCTGTGAGGATATCATCAAGAGACATGATTTTCTGGTTCCGTTCTCATACCGCTGGGGAAGTGAGATGGGGAGGTGCAAAACATGATCCAGATGATAAGGATGATGCAAGGAGAATGCACCCAAGGTCATCGTTCAAGGCTTTCCTTGAAGTAGTCAAGACAAGGAGTTTACCTTGGAAGGACTATGAGATGGATGCCATACACTCCTTGCAGCTTATTCTGAGGAATGCTTTCAAGGATGGTGAAACTACTGATGTGAATACAAAGGTCATTTACTCAAAGCTAAATGATCTCAAAATAGATGGTATACAAGAACTAGAAGCTGTGACCAGTGAAATGGTTCGTTTAATTGAAACAGCTATGGTGCCAATATTGGCAGTTGATTCTGATGGATTGGTGAATGGTTGGAACACAAAAATTGCTGAGCTGACTGGTCTTCCGGTTGATGAAGCAATCGGAAAGCATCTCCTCACACTTGTTGAAGATTCTTCAGTGGATATCGTTAAAAGGATGCTAGAGAATGCATTAGAAGGTAAAACTCTTCCTAATTATGCTAACTTTTGCTAAGAATCTTCCAACTAGGTTACACTTCTCAAATTCGAATAGGTCGAACAAACTTGGTGCAACGTGTTGTTTTTGGATTCTAAGTGATGGATCATGTAATTTATTTTCCCTTTTTCTCTTAAAAACGCTGAAGTCCAATCTGTGAACTTTGCTTGCATATTTATGCAGGAAACGAGGAGCAGAATGTCCAATTTGAGATCAAGACACATCTGTCTAGGGCTGATGCTGGGCCAATAAGTTTAATAGTAAATGCATGCGCAAGTAGAGATCTTCATGAGAACGTGGTTGGGGTGTGTTTTGTGGCCCATGATCTTACCGGCCAGAAGACTGTGATGGACAAGTTTACACGGATTGAAGGTGATTACAAGGCGATCATCCAAAACCCAAACCCACTGATCCCGCCCATATTTGGCAGCGATGAGTTTGGATGGTGCACAGAGTGGAATCCAGCGATGTCAAAGTTAACCGGTTTGAAGCGAGAGGAAGTGATGGACAAGATGCTCTTAGGAGAAGTCTTTGGGACACAGAAGTCATTTTGTCGTTTAAAGAACCAAGAAGCTTTTGTAAACCTTGGGATTGTGCTGAACAATGCTGTGAGCAGTCAGGATCCAGAGAAAGTTTCGTTTGCTTTCTTTACAAGAGGTGGCAAGTATGTGGAGTGTATGTTGTGTGTGAGTAAGAAATTGGATCGGGAAGGTGTGGTAACAGGTGTGTTCTGTTTTCTACAACTTGCCAGCCATGAGCTGCAGCAAGCACTTCATGTTCAGCGTCTAGCTGAACGAACTGCAGTAAAGAGACTAAAGGCTCTAGCATACATAAAAAGACAGATAAGGAATCCGCTCTCTGGGATCATGTTTACAAGGAAAATGATAGAGGGCACTGAATTAGGACCAGAGCAAAGACAGATTCTACAAACTAGCGCGTTATGTCAGAAGCAACTAAGCAGAATACTTGATGATTCGGATCTTGAAAGCATTATTGAAGGGTATGCAAGAATGGAAGTCTTTATTATTATATCTTTTGTAAATTATCATCTGTTTTCTTATGTAGGTATTTGAATGCGTGTAGGTGCTTGGATCTGGAGATGAAAGAATTTAGCTTAAGTGAAGTATTAACTGCTTCCACAAGTCAAGTAATGATGAAGAGTAATGGGAAGAGTGTCCGGATAACAAATGAGACCGGAGAAGAAGTAATGTCTGATACTTTGTATGGAGACAGTATAAGGCTTCAACAAGTCTTGGCAGATTTCATGCTGATGTCTGTAAACTTTACACCATCTGGAGGTCAGCTAAATATAATAGCTTCCCTGAGGAAGGATCAGCTTGGGCGATCTGTGCATCTTGCCTATTTAGAGACCAGGTAAAAGATTCTTATCCAGATTGAACAATATGATGTATTTTAAGAACTGCACTGAGGATATTGAGCTTTGAAAACAGGATAACGCATACCGGAGCTGGGTTGCCCGAGTATTTGCTAAATGAAATGTTTGGGACTGAGGAAGAGATGTCAGAAGAAGGATTAAGCTTGATGGTTAGCCGGAAACTGGTGAAGCTGATGAATGGAGACGTTCAGTACTTGAGACAAGCTGGAAAAGCAAGTTTCATTATCACTGCAGAACTCGCAGCAGCGAACAAGTAGTCCTCAAAAGAAAAGGAGCTATGGCATGATGTAGTAGTCACCAGCTCTCTTTGTTTGTAACTTTCCATATTGCTTTTTTTCCCTATCCAATTTTCAATAACGATGAAATATCCATCCACTTACATCTTCTGTTAAACTCTTTTCTGAAGCTGTAATATGGATGTATATCTAGTCTAATCTTCGGGTGTTTTGGTTTCATGATGTATCATTGTAATGCTGATGTATGAGAAATGAGCTAATTTACGGTGTCAAACAAATACTCTAGTCTGACATTCTTCCTCTTTAAGGTCCAATTCTCTGATTGTACTGACTGCTTCTAGTCTTTTTGTGTGAGTACAGCTTGATGATACGGGGATTCTGCTTAATGCGCTGAATCGCTACAGCTGGAGTCTATGCCTCGGGTTCAATTCAATAATGCAAGGTTCAGAGGTAATGCATGATCCTTTACAATGTTATAAGAATCTTTGGTTTATACAAAATTGGCTAGAATGACTCCATAAATACCAAGACAAAGACATCTAACTTCTAGAGGTATAACTAGCTGGCCACATGAAGTACATTTAGATTTAAATTAAAAAAATTAAAGTACATGGGGAAGTACAAAGAATTGATATTATTCGTTAACTAATCAGAATTGTACAGTCCCATTCGTTAGAGAGTTTCTCAAGTTGATCATTTTATATTAGGGGTCAGACAATCAGCTTCCCTGTTTTCATATTTTATTTGAAAGCTTTGAGATTAGATCAGTTACGGCTTCTTAGTTCTTATCTGTTTTTAGTCAACTTTCAAACAAATATAAGCGATTTGGATTATACAGAAGATGATACATGATTCAATGAGCTTCATATGCACACTCAAAGACCAGTTATTGTTTTATTACAGAAGACAAATCAAAGGAGAAAAAGAACATTCCTTCTAACATACAGAACCCGATAAACTGTAAAGAATCAGGAGAGATCAATTCTTGGGTTGGAACTTGGATTTGATGTGTCTGACAGTTCCTGGTGATGTTTGAAAGGCCTGAGCCAAGATGTTGTCAGGAACAGGAGGAGTAGAACCGAACAAAGTAGCACCAAGAGATTGAGTTCCAGGAAGCTGACTATTGAAAGCAGCAATAACAGAAGCAGGAACACGGCCATTGTTCTTCTGGAAATGGACAAGTCCTTTAGGGAAAGCAAAAACGTCTCCTTTCTTGAGAGACTTAGAGATGAGTTTGTTGGCCGTTGTGAGAAAGCCAACATCGAGTGTTCCTTCGAGGACGAAGATGATTTCAGTGGCACGAGGGTGGATATGAGGTGGGTTCAAACCATGTGGTGCGTAGTCAATACGAGAAAGTGAGACACCGAGTGTGTTGAGTCCTGGGATTGTCATCACATTAGCTCCTGTAACTAAGGAACCGAATGTGTTGTTTGTAAGACCTGGATTTGCTAATCCTTGTGAGAAGAAATCAGATGATGTGACTGTAGCTGCTTCTTTGCAAGGAAAGCCATTGATTTTGATTCCTGAAGACATAGAGAGTAAAAATCAAAGCTTTTTCTTATAAGGAAAAGTGGAAAACTTGAAACTTGAAATCAGAGGTTTATGAATAAATGTTACCGGAAGAGAGATCAGCAACACAGATATCTTGAAGCATGTCTGGATCTGCAGAAGCTGAGATGAAGAAGAAGAAGACAAAAAGACCAAGGAGGAGGAGGAGAGTTTGAGTTGGTGAAGAAGCCATAGTTGGAAATGATTGAATGCGTTAAGAATGGTGGGACTACAGCAAAAGTTGTGAATTATTATTGGTTATAAAGGGGAAAGAATTTAAGAGACGATGACTTTTCTAGTTGAGAAAATGAGCTGGTAATAACATGCATGTATGTTCTCTGTAAATTGAAATGTCAAAGGTCAACGAACACTTAACGGATGATGGTTCAGTTCAGGCCTGTTCAATTGAAAACAATTGCTACACTAGTTTGGTATTACACGGTACCAATTGATAATGACTAGAAATTGTTGACCCGATAAAATGATTGTTTTATTAGTATGAGGTCATGTTGTCTTGTCTGTGGGCCCGGCCCGGCCCAAGTGGGCAGCCATTTCAACACGCTCGAGCCTCTGCGTTACTTATGTTTGAAGAGAGAGGCGCGTTAATTAAATGGACGGAAAGAGACCCGACAAATTGTTTGGTTTAGGCTGGGTTATAATAAACCTGGATCCGATTCAAAAATGAAGATCAAAGCCATACCCGAAATGCTTAAATATTCAAATCGGTCAAAAAATTTAGAATCTGAAAAATCGGATCTGAACCCAGACCCAAATCGAGAACCGAACGGATACTCGAAGATCCAATTTTATAATATTTTAAAGTATTTTAGAGTATTTTATGAGTAATTTTTTGGTATTTTAGATATTTTTAACTTTTATAAATATAGGTATTTAAAAAATATTTTCAGTATTTTAGGTATTTTTCAGTAGTATTTTATATATTAAAGCGGGAGACACTTTCATTTTGACCTTGTTATTAAAATAAATTTAACATATGGTTCGTAAATACCCTTAGAAATAGCCCTAAGATAAGTTTGGTTATAAACTATTATATAAAAATTTAAAAAAATTAATTAGAAATTTTTAATTTTTTTGAAAAAGATTAAAATTAAATTAAAATATATCAGGTACAAATTTGATTTTTGATTTGGTTCTTGTTCAGTTTTGAAATTTGGTTTTCTGAATACAAAGATTTAACACATTATGGTATTTTGTCACGATTGGTTCTTCTAATTCGGTTTTTGGCTCTTTTGATATAACACTAATTCGATTATTTTTATTTTTTGGATCGGGTTCGGTCAGTTTGGGTTAAAATATTTTATATGAAAATCCAAACTAAATAAAGATTTAATTAAAATATTCTAGAATTGGGTTCTTGATTTGGTTCCGGTTCGATTTCCTAAATATATAAGTTTAGGATCCATTGGGATATTTGTCGGATTTGGATCGGATTGATTCTTCTAATTCGTGTTGATTCCGGTTCAGGAATGAACACAAATTGAAAAAACAATCAAATCTCATACTATAGCGTGGATATTATCCTAGTTATGTAATTGTTTTGGTATTTTTATAAAAATTTCAGATATTTCTAGGGTATTTGATTAAGTATATAAATGATATTCGATTCTTTAAATTAAGACTTGAACCGATATAAGCCCAAATGGAACCGACCAAAAATTACCAAAATAATAACGATAACTGGATGTAAAAATGTGGATCCGAAAAAATCCAACCCGAAAACTCCAATGTCAGGGCTAGTTGGTTTATTTTGCCAATCCATAATCAATTCTTCAAATCCTTAGACCAGTAAATATTTTTGTTTATAGTTAATTATTTATACTATTTTTGTTTTGGAAGCTTGATTTTTGTGTGTGTGCGTGAAATGTACGGATATCTTTATGTATATATGTGCAATTGTAAATCCCATTAAAATATCGGTATCATGACCATAAGAAATGTACGACAGATCGAGGAAAAATGGCTAAAATCTCAACAAATTTTATGGTCAGTGTCGATGCATACACGAATTCGCATGCCAGACTTAAATCTGAATTTATTGATAAAAAATATAAATGTAATACACGAACTACTATTTTTCGGCCAAAACCAAAGTTGACCGTTAGCTCCGTTAGTCAACAGTTAAATATCCGTTATGTTTCCGTTAGCTGACACGTGTATGGCTAAAAAACTGACACATGTACAGCTAAAAAAAAAAATAAAATAAATTAAAATAAATTAAAATAAATTAAATAAATTGAAATAAATTAAAATAAATATAACAAATTATAATAAATTAAAATAAATTAAAATAAATTAAAATATATTAAAAATAAATTAAAATAAACAAAAATAAATTAAAATAAATTAAAATGAAATAAAATAAATTGAAATAAACTA
>OVBA01009436.1:0-10620 GCA_900406435.1 Lepidium aucheri | reverse complement strand
GAATCTCCCGAATAGGAGGGAAATTTGATGTTTCCAATGTCCTTAATCGTGACGGCCAAAATCCGCCGAGTGAAGGGGGATTGCCTTGTTGACTCCACCACTATATGGATGTCAGGGGCCGCAGTCGTCGCCCGGTGGATTTGAGATCGCATTTGCGCATGCTCTGCTCGCTGGGCAGCGAGGAGGGTGCGCATCTCCTCCAGCTCTCTGGCTATGTCGTTTCCTTGAGATTCTTCGTATTGATCGATTGTTTGTCGAGCATCGCTTTCCTGTGCTTCTTGGTCGCCTGCTTGGTGCCTGTCACTTTCGGGTTGTTGTTCGTTTCGGCTGGTTCCTGCCGGAATAACCTGTGGGTCAGCANGAGCCTGGAGCTGATTGAATCGTTGATCCTGGGCGTTGAGCCTTTCAAGGATCTGATCCGTACGTCGATTACTTTGCTCCACCAGGTCTGCCATCATTTGTCGTAGGTCAATTAGGGTTTGTCCTCGCGTAGTTGCGGTACTCGTCGGTTGTCCCCTTCGACCTGCATTCGATGCCGTTGGTATGTCACCGTGATTGTTCTTTGTATCCATTTTTTCCGCCTGTCGATTTACTTTTCGGTCAGAATGATTCGAGGCCCCACGGTGGGCGCCAAAATGTTGATGCTAGAACTCAACACTCGTTATCAAATTGTGGAACTTCGAATCAAATACTTTATTAGATGAAAACGGATTACAAACAAAGGCGAAAGTAATCTTTTAAGCTCTAGGACTTTTCTCTCCCGTTTTTCTTGTTCTTATTCCTAGGTTTCAAAATATTATTTATAGGCTCTCGCTCTAGGGTTTTGGGGAAGATCCTCTCAAGATTCTCCGAGATTTCCTCCTTGATTTCAGGCGAGCTCTGCGGGGATTGATTGCTCGCTAGGTCGGCTATGCTTTCCCGGCTTCGCGTGCTCGTTCCTCGGACGCTATGAGGCTCGCTTTGCCATCTGCTCGGCCTGGCCCACCTTCTCTTGTTTTTTGTTATTGGGCCTCTTCAGATTTTTGGGCCTGGTACCAACAAAGACCTTTTATATAACGCTCTGTTTTGATAACCACAGTTTAACCATGATAATATAGAATTATTATTTTATCTAGTATCCAAATGGAAATTATGGAATTAATTATTTGCAGTTGTAAATTTGACAAATTTATAAAAAACAACCTTGAATGTCATGATCTTTGCTATTTCACAAAATTTGGGAATACCTTCCGGAACCTTTATAGACTTGAATCATTCAATTCATACCAATACTTTCCTAAACTTCAGGTCATCGATCTGCAACTGAATTCTTAGAAACTTTTAACAACGAAACAAAAAAATTCTTATAAACAAAACATAAGAACCCAAAGAAAGATTAGAAGAAATAAACAGAAATACATAAACTGAAATGGGTTCAAAGTTTCATGCTTTTATGTTCCCATGGTTCGGTTTCGGTCATATGACTGCATTCCTGCATCTGGCTAACAAACTAGCAGAGAAAGGCCACAAAATCACTTTCTTGCTACCGAAGAAAGCGCTGAAGCAACTCGAATCTCTTAATCTGTTCCCTGACAGCATTGTCTTTCACACTATTACTATCCCTTCTGTGGATGGCCTCCCTGATGGCGCTGAGACAACCTCAGATATTCCGATCTTTTTAGGCAGTTTTCTTGCCTCGGCTATGGATCGGACACGCAATCAGGTCGAAGAAGCGGTTTCTATAGGCAAACCAGATGTGATATTCTTCGATTTTGCTCACTGGATTCCTAAAATAGCTAGACAGTATGGAGCCAAGAGTGTGAATTTCATAACGATTTCCGCAGCATGTGTAGCTATCTCGTTTGTCCCTGGTCGTTGTCCTGATGACTTGGCTGTTCCTCCACCTGGATATCCTTCGTCTAAGGTGTTGCTTCACGGACAAGAAACCAGCAGCTTTTCATTCCTCTCCTCTTCGTTTGGAGATGGAACTACGTTTTACGAACGTATCATGGTAGGACTTACGAACTGCGATGTCATTTCAATAAGGACTTGCCAAGAAATGGAAGGAAAATTCTGTGATTTCATAGAAAGCCAATTTCAAAGAAAAGTTCTCTTGACTGGTCCAATGCTTCCTGAACCGGACAATAGTAAACCACTTGAAGATCAATGGCGACAATGGCTGAGCCAGTTTGAACCAGGATCAGTAATATATTGTGCATTAGGGAGCCAAATCATTCTTGAAAAGGATCAATTCGAAGAACTCTGTTTAGGAATGGAGCTGACAGGTTTACCATTTCTTGTAGCAGTAAAGCCACCAAAAGGCGCATCAACAATTCAAGAAGCTTTACCAAAAGGGTTCGAAGGGAGGGTTAAGGGGCGTGGAGTGGTTTGGGGAGGATGGGTGCAACAACCATTGATATTGGCTCATCCATCAATTGGCTGCTTTGTGAGCCATTGCGGATTCGGATCAATGTGGGAATCTCTAGTGAATGACTGTCAAATATTGTTTATTCCACATTTGGGTGAACAAATATTGAACTCGAGACTGATGAGCGAGGAACTCAAGGTCTCGGTGGAGGTGAAAAGAGAGGAAACTGGATTGTTTTCCAAGGAGAGCTTGAATGGTTCAATTAGGTCTGTGATGGACAAAGACAGTGAGCTAGGGAACCTAGTAAGGAAGAACCACGCCAAATGGAAAGAATCTCTAGTTAGTACGGGACTAATGAATGGTTATGTCAATAAATTTATAGAAGCATTACAGAAAATAGTCTAAACAAAATATGAATGAAATACTTAGTAAAGAAACTGGATATGCTTAACGAGTGACCTTTATATGGATTGAATTTTATGCTCTATTCTATAAGTTTTCAATTTGTATACTAATCTGATTCAACTAAATATGTATGACGATCTAGCCAATCTCTTAACTTTGTGCAAAGGTTTAAAAGAGACATAATCATTTAATTACTCATTTGAAAAGTAAATTGATTCAGCTAATCCACTAAATAACCCAAATCACCTATCCATTCTCCAAGCTCATATAAGGGTGTTTCAATGCATAACACTCAGAGCAAGAGCTTTTCGTTCTTTCTTGCGAGTGTTGAAGGGGGAAGTCCGGATCACAATCAAGTAGGCCGGGACTCTTGTATTTTAGTCGATCGGGGGAAGATTTTCTTTTCATCTGGAAAAACCATCTTTTTTTTTCACCAATGTCTTTGTCTTTAGGTCCAATATGCGCCTAGCCGTTGAGAGCATCTTATATTATCTTTGTAGAGGAACAATATGATCTTGGATTGACCCGTTTTGCCTGCTTCAGCGGCGCTTTTTCGCCTTCTCTTCGTTCTGAACAGGAGAGAGGGACACACAACTTTGTTTGTTTCAGAGCCGATTTGGCAGTGCCTACTAAACCCACTTACTTTGTCTAACACCACCGGGCGACTCACCTGAATGCCAAGTTTTTCTCCACTGCTAACTTGACGTTGTCGTCACCTGGATCAAAAACCTCTCCCAAAACAGATTCTTAGACGTTACTCACCTGTTTTGTATTGAAATTGTACAAAACAAAAAAAAATTAAATCTGTCCCTCTATTAGTGGTGTTTTAGAAATATTTGCAATCGCATAAATAGCTCTACGAGTTTAGTTTTTGGGAGATGTTAATTGTACTAATCTCCTCTGTGACTTTTGTTTTAGTACAAATTCAAACTTTGCTTTTGTAAGCCCAACTATGAATAGCCCAAGACTCTTCACAAGCTCAACATAACCAATCTGTGACAAATCCACTAACAGCCTATTACACAAATCAGGAATAGATAAGGATCGACTGCAACGTTCCTAAAATAGACGTTACAGGAAAGACTGCAAGGATTGAAGTGTACCTCCATAACCGTTTTAGTGTGTTGTCAGCTGCACAAGATGATAAGGATGGAAATTAGAGAATCTAGATTGTTCTATGAAAAGTCTATATAAGAATCATCTCTGTAATTTTTAAAATCAAGTTGGTTAAATACAACAAGAAAGTTCAGTCAAGTTCCTTTATTTTTCTCTCCTTTAACATGGTATCAGAGCTTCAGTCGATCTATGAGATTTATGAGAATTTCCTCCATCATTCTAAGATACATTGGGCAAAAAATCAAGCTTTTATTTGGATGTCTTCAAGAACAGAATTAGTAAGAGAGGAAGAATCAGGTTTGATGAACTTCTACAAGGACACGTCTTCTCAGCCTGAAGACATCATCTTGCAAAATAAAGAAGGAGGAAATTGCAGCAAAGGCGCTCCCGGTAACATCTTTTAATTTCATCTGAAACAAAATATGGAGGAATGAACTATTTAGAGTTAGGATTGGAATTCATGGAGCTAGAATGGTATAGGACTGATTTGGGTTTGTTAAAAGATGCTCAAGATTCTGTTCATCATGGAAATTATGAGGATAGTCTGAATGCACACAAGGTATTTGCTAAAATACCACAAAAAAACAGAATGTTTAGATGCAAATTATGGAAGACTAATGGATGAGAAGCAGACCGCAAATGAGATTTCAGTAGTTATGGGAGTAAAATTCTTTTTGTCATGAGACATATTAGAGAGTTAAGTGGGTAAGAAAACCCAAACCTCTAGTGAGACAACGAGGTCACAAATACCGCTGAGGGAGGTCGACTAAGCTCTCCAAGTCAAAAGAACCAATGAATGAGCCATGTAATACTCACCAAGTATAGACCAGAATTGATTTCACACTAATGTTTCTTCTCCATGGTGAATAGAGTCATCTACCTACATCACACTGATCTTGCTTCAAGCTATTTTTTCTTTCTCAAGCCAACGACATTGTGGTTTCAAACTTTTCATCGTGCTTACACCCGATGCCAAGTTTGCGAGGAGAATTAGAGAGACCATTATACAAGCCCAAGACCAATCCAAGAAGAGTCTAAAACAAACCTAAGAGAGCCCAATATTTTGTCTAAGCAATAGGTTTAGGGTTTCTTTGTTAGATCTTTCATATAAGTATGTTTTTTGTGTTCTAGAAGAATGCAACTTAGGGTTGCCGATTGTGCACGCTTTCCTTTACTCTCATGAGATCAATCTAAGAGCAACTTCAGTTTAGAAGACAATATAAAGTATTTTCCTTTCTCTTTTATGTTTCTTGCACAATAAAGCTCAATGAGCTATTTCTATTTTATTCTACTTTCTATCACCATAAACATTGAGGCTTGAATCTTGGTTGCTTACAACAGCCACACACCTCTCAGGTATAGGGTCGAGTGTTCTTTACTGCTAATTATTTGATTAATCTTTTTCCATCTTCTGTTTTTCAAGACGAAAATCCACAAGAAGTTTTACTCAACCAAAAGCCAGACTACTTTCACTTTAGAGTGTTTGGATCAGCTTGCTATCCTCACTTACGTCATTTAGCTGCACACAAACTAGAACCATGATCACTACAGTGCATATTCTTTGGTTACAACTCTAACTAAAAGGGTACATATGTTACTATCCACCAACAGGAAAGATTTATATTTCCAGAAATGTCATCTTTGACGAAGGAGTCTTCCCATCTAAAAAGAAGTATGCATCTTTGACAACTCCTCAAAACAACAATCTACTCAAGGCATGGCAATCAGCATATCCACCTCCTCCCAACAGCAACAACCACTCATCTCCTCAAATTCTTCCAGTTCCTCCTCATAATACAGATTTGCCAACTCTACCGAGCACTCAATCTACAATAGATATGGACACTTCACAACTTGAAGCTCAACCAATCATCGAATCTGCAGTCTATACAAAACTAGAACAGCTAACTCTATCTCTCTCAACACCATAAAATGAACAACTACCTGAAACGGTTCAGCAAATCATCAGTCCTCTAACTCAAACAGTACCTCAGAACAACAACAGCAAAATCTGGTATTCACAAACCAAATTCCAGGTATGTTCTCTTAACTTCTAAGTTTAACACAGAAGAACCTAAGTTTATTTCCTCTGCATTGCAGCATCCATGTTGGAACACTGCTGTATCAGACGAAATGGCAACAATTCACATGCTACGCAAATGGACTCTAGTACCTCCAACTGATGACATGAACATATTGGGTTGCAAATGAGTGTTCAAGACCAAGTTCAATCCCGATGGTACAGTTGATAAACTTAAAGCCCGATTGGTAGCTAAGGGATTTGACCAAGTACCTTGAGACTTTCAGTTTAGTGGTAAGAACTGCAACCATCTGCATTGTCCTTGACATAGCTACAGTAAAAGATTGGCCAATCAAGCAACTTGACGTCTCTAATGCATTCCTCCATAGAGAACTCCAAGAACCCGTTTTTATGACACAGCCGCCAGGATTTATTGATCAAAATAGACCCAATTATGTATGCAAACTCACCAAAGCCCTCAGTGGACTTAAGAAAGCCCCAAGAGCCTAGTTTGATACCTTCAGCACCTTCCTTTTGGAATTCAAATTCACTTGCTGCAAATCAGATCCCTCCTTGTTCACCTATCATCACAACAACAAGACTTTAGTATTGCTTTTATATGTCGACGAAATTCTACTCACGGGTTCAGATGACAACCTCCTCCAAGATCTTCTGCAATCTCCCAATCAACGATTCTTCATGAAAAACCTAGGTCCACCACGTTACTTCCTAGGAGTAGAATTCGAAAAACATCAAGATGGTCTCTTTCTTCACCAGTCCGCCTATGCCTCTGATATTCTCCACCAAGGGGCAATGTCAAATTGCAAGCCCATGCCGACTCTGTTGCCTCAGATCATCAACAATCTCAATTCAGAATTATTCTTAGAACCTACCTATTTCAAAAGCCTAGCAGGAAAACTCCAATATCTCACCATAACTCGACCAGACATCCAATTTGCAGTGATTTTTGTGTGTCAACGGATGCATTTTCCAACGATATCAGACTTCACTCTTCTTAAAAGGATTCTTCGCTACATAAGAGGAACAACCAGTGCGGGTCTACTTCTCAGAAAACATGACAATCTCACCCTCTCAGCCTACAATGATAGTGATTAGGCCGGGTGTAAAGAGACACGACGATCCACCACAGGATTCAGCACATTCCTTGGTCAAAATCTTGTGTCCTGGTCAGCTCGACAACAACACACTATCTCTACATCCTCTATAGAAGCAGAATACAAAGCACTTACTGAGACTACCAAAGAAATCACTTGGATTTCACTGATTCTACGAGAATTAAAGATCCCACAAGATAGCCTAACTCTTCTCTAATGTGATAACCTCTCAGCTGTTTACTTAAGCGAAAATCCAGCCCTTCATAGTCGATCAAAAATCTTTGAGACAGACTGTCACTTCATAAGTGAACAAGCCGCCCTTGGATTCATAGAAACCAAACACGTATCAGCCAATCTCCAAATCGCTGATATATCCACAAAGCCTTTGGCTTGAAAACCATTCACGTTTCTAAGAGGCAAACTTGGCATTATGCAAAACTCCACGCACAGTTTGAGGAGGAGTGTAAACCTAACTGTGAATTAAGCCCAAGACTCTTCACAAGCTCAACATAACCAATATGTGACAAATCCACTAACAACCCATCACACAAGTCATGAACAGATAAGGATCGACTGCAATGTTCCTAAAATAGACGTTACAGGAAAGACTGCAAGGGCTGAAGTGTACCTCCGTAACCGTTTTAGTGTGTTGCCAGCTGCACAAGATGATAAGGATGGAAATTAGAGAATCTAGATTGTTCTATGAAAAGTCTATATAAGAATTCTCTTTCTAATTGTTAAAATCAAGTTGATTAAATACAACAAGAATGTTCAGTCAAATTCCTTTATTTTTTCTCCTTTAACAGCTTTCTCGTGAACTATTTTTTGTATTGTAGACTGGATGGATGAATATTCAGATCCATATGATGTAAGTTGACTGACGTCATCTGATTAATGACTGACGTCATAAGGATGAAATATTCTTCTTAGGCCTAGATTGATAAAGCTTTTTTAAAGCTATAGCATAAATGAGCATAAACTGTAAGCTTGGAAAGCTGTAAGTTTTGATATGTTTTGTATAATTAACTGATAGGAGTAGTTGTGATCATTTTATACCAAAATTACTCAATTAGACATAAATATGGGTGATAAAATTACAAAATTAGACATGGATAAATTCAATCAAACCGAAGTCCTGTCAAAATCGATTTTAAAATTATAGTAACACTAACAATTGTAAGTTTCAAAAGGTATGTACCCTATAAAATAAGAATCTTTAAATATACAAAATAGGAGAAGTGTAACACAGAGAAAAAGAAAGAGAAAGAGATCAACCAAGTAAATACGTCAAGCAAAAACTTCCTTTTAAGTGGAATAAGCTCAAATGTTTCAACGTGACGTTCTTACCATTGTCTTGCGCTTTTTTTTTAAACAAAAGCCTTTAGGAAACACATGTAATGAATTTGATTTATAAATTATATAAGAAAAATAACTTATAATGAAAAGAAGAGGGTTATTACACAAAAACGTTTCATGAAAAAAACAGTTCTTGTATGTCTATTCCCATTTTTATTACAGATTTCCATCCAATCTGCAAGATTTTAACATGATTGTTGTTCATTGCTAAGATTGTATAAATGAACGATGCATGTAAAGCACAAGCTATAATCTCCAACCTTTCCACAAACACAAAGACTACCAATATATAGAGCAACCTGAAAAATCAAGGATGTAGATCTAATATCAGCTGACTGGATTAAACTAAAAAGGACAAAATTCTTTTTGCTACAATATAACCAGCGAGCATCTAAGAGAGCTTCTTCTACACATCATTAAACATACTACAAAAATCAAACTCTTACATAAAATTAGGAGGTTTAAGTAAATGAATAAAACCATGAGACCGACCCAGAAGGAATTTAGGAGTTCTCAATTTCATAAATGTATTCAAAAATATATTAATTAACACCCTTTTGAGTCATTTGCTCCTGTATAATACAAACCATCCAGTAAAAATGTAATCTTCGTTGCAATATTACAATACTTTCTCTCAGCACCAAATTTTCTACTAGCTAAAA
This sequence comes from Lepidium aucheri, assembly GCA_900406435.1. Classification (NCBI taxonomy): domain Eukaryota; kingdom Viridiplantae; phylum Streptophyta; class Magnoliopsida; order Brassicales; family Brassicaceae; genus Lepidium; species Lepidium aucheri. Next base: position 1,599 of record OVBA01009436.1, on the reverse strand, counting down.
ATAAAAGAACATAAGAGAAATTGCTAACCAAGATTAGTGATGATGAGTTTATTTCAGGATACATGCAAGTGAAGTACTCATAGACACAGAGAACACCCCCAAACATATATGCAAATAGCAAAATCTTTAATACGCAAGAAGCTCTTTGCAACCACAACTGTATTTGTATTTCTCTATCTCATTTTTCTTCTGAAACTAATCTATAAAAAACTAAAATAGCAGAACCTAACTCTTAGAAATTTTCATTGAACTACAGTGTAAAACCCTGAAGGCGACCACTTTTCAAGGAAGAAGAAAACAAATGGTACCTTAAAAAATAGGAAACTCTCACCGATTTGCTTCTTCGTAAAGAAGGTGTAACCTGAAGTACCTTAATGTTGGCTTTGATTCTACTCTCACCGGTTTCTTCTCCAATTCTTCAATGTTTACGGCGACGATTTTCTTGGGACGACTAGTTTGATTTTTTTTGCTTCTGTAGGTTCTTTCATCTTTCAATGAGAATGGTGACGTTGGTTGCGTGAAGAACTCGATCATTTAAGTTTACTTATGTTGATAAAGTGCTGGTCTCTCTTCTTTCTCTCCTAGGTAACACTTTTTCTCTAATACTTCAGCATGAGAAGTGTGATCCTTTGTTGAAATTTATAAATAGTGTATTGTTCTTGAGACGGAAGTTATTGGCCATTGTATAATGATTGATGTTGTGATGTTGTGGTACAAAGATACTAACTGAAACCAATATCTAATCTTGTGTTGTAATCTCTGTTTCTCTCTCGTTCATTCATATGTCTCATTACAACAATTGGATCTACTTATATGTTTCTGTGTTTTTCTTTTGGATGGAAAATAGCATAGCAAAGCAATGGGAGCATAATAAAGGAAAGAGTACTTATTTCAAAACTAAATGAACTAATTTAACTATAACAAAACTATTTGAACTAATTATCTAATATCGAGCAGCCCATATATTTTCAGCAATATTATTGTGGGTCCTAGACATATATGCATCTCCTGTAGGTTCATAACGTATAATTTCGGCTTCCTGTTCGTCATTTGAATCTGAAAGATTCAATGCGTATTCTGATGTTCCTCATATTTTGTCGGTTTTGAGCTTATTATTACAGTTATATTTAGGGAATTTGTCTGTGTTTTATTGAGATTTCAGGTCAAAACGTTCAGAGTTGGAATCATTCTTGAAGGTGAACTTTGGAGAAGTTTGAAGTATTTTCTGGTATTCTCCACGAGAGGAAGGATCGATCGGTCAACACAAGGATCGATTGATCATTGCTTCACTGAGGAATATGTGCAAGATCTGAAGAACAACTTGGCTTCTGAGAGATCGACTTGATATCCAAAGATCAATCGATCAACACAAGGACTGATCGATCGTTGCCCATTGATGAAACCTAATTTCACAAATTTTCAGCTCTTGTTTTGAAACCTATAAATACTCTTTTCCTATTTTATTATTGTAAGTCGTCTTTGAGCTTTTGAAGAACAATTTTTACAAAATTTTTAGAGTTTTTAAGATACAGAGAAGATCTCTTCACGCTTGAGAAGAATTTCTGAATCCTATTATTATTTCTTAATGCAATTTCAGTT
>OVBA01009435.1:0-10621 GCA_900406435.1 Lepidium aucheri | reverse complement strand
AGTAGACTTCAGGTGAAGTCTTCTCGGAGTAGACTTCACGTGAAGTCTCTTAATCTGCGAGGGGTACGAATGTAATTTTGTTATCAGATTTTTTGTTTACTCATTAAAGGTAAAATTATAATTTTGCTACCCATGTGAGTTAGTTTTGGAATAAAAAATGAAAGGGGTATATTTTTGTATTCAAAATCAATTTTTAGGTTACTTTTGATATTTTCCCTATATTTTATAATAAATTAAAAAATATCTCCTGATAATATTTCATAAAATTCTTTAACTAACTTTTAATAATTTTATCTACATAATATTACTAATTTGTTTTAATTTTAATATAAATTTTTTTAACTTATATCTCTATTATAAGAGAATCATAACAATAAGATTTTCTGTATCTTTGTAATAAAATAGTAGAAATTTGAAATTTTAGATTTTTTTGATTGGTCAATTTATTTTAACTAATTAATTTGTATGAGTAACATTTTTTAGATCAATCAGAAAAAAAAATCAAGAGATAGAGGAAACATGGACGAGACGGCTAGGGTTTTGGGCGACGAGGGTAAGGATCATGATGATATGATGGAGGTCGGAGAAAGGGAATCTCCGCCAGGTGATCCACCTGATTTAAGACGATCATGGGTGACATCAGTATCGGGTTCAGAGTCACGGGGTTCGATTGATTCAATTTCACGTCTGCATAAGGAATTTGTGGAGACTAGGTTGCGTGTTGAGTACCCTAATGGTGAAGAGGGGGAGGCTGTGGTTTCTATTCACCAAGAGGTTCTCGATAGGGTTAATCTGAAGTGGAAAAATTCAATGGTGGTGAAAGTATTGGGTTGGAATGTTAACATCGCTGCCTTGTACAAGAAACTAAATGAGCTATGGACTCCAACGGGTGGAATGTCTGTGGTGGATCTCCCTATACAGTACTTCTTGGTTAAGTTCAATTCTAATGAGGAATATCTCAAGGCTCTTATGGGTGGATCTTGGAGAGTATTCGGTAGTTACTTATTGGTTAAGGCTTGGGACGTGTCTTTCGATCCCCTTCGTAGTGTTATCAACACCACTCCGGTTTGGGCACGTCTTATGGATCTTCCTATATGTATGTACGACAAAGAGGTTCTGTTGGGTATTTCTAGGGAACTTGGCAAGCCACTTCGAGTGGATCACACGACATCGAATGTATTACGTGCCCGTTACGCTCGTGTTTGCATTGAAGTTTATCTTAAGAAATCTATCAAAGGTTCTATTCTAATTAATGGAAAACGTTACTTCATTCTCTATGAGGGTTTATCTGATGTATGTTCTGGGTGTGGAATTTATGGACATTCAATTCAGGCTTGCCCGAAAGGTGATAAAAATCCTGCAGACAAACAAGAGAATAGAGTTGAAACGGTCCAGAACACTTCTCAAGAGATAGATAATGACTGGTTTACATCTGTTAGAAAGGAAAGAAGACATAATAGAAATGGACAATTGGCTGCTGTTTTGTCAAACACTGCTAGACTTACTGCGGAACGGGCTCTTCAAGTTTTATCGAGTTCTAAGGTGAACTCACATATGAATTCTACTAACAGCTTTGCTTTGTTAGAGAACAACGAGAATGCAACAAACCCTCAGCTTCCGATCGCTGAACTTGCAAGGAAAGAGAATGTGATGAATGTTTCGGATAAATTGGAGAATTTACGTTTACCAAAAGAACCGTTTGTCTTTACTTCTCCTACTCCATCTAATACAGTAATGGCTAAACCAGTAGGGTCAAAGGTGGTTAAAAGAGGTAGTGGTAGTAAGACTTCTGATGGTAACAGGCTTAAATTGAAGCCGCAACAGGCAAGAATGTCAAGAGGTGTAGTTTTTGGAACTGATGAAAATGAGACTGGGACCTCGTGCGTAGGAAAACGATTACGGCTGGATAGTGGTATTGTTGGAAGATCTAAAACTAGTTTTGAAGCTATGCAGATTATAGCAGCTCCATTGAAACACACTGAAATATAGAGAGAAACATACAAGTGTTTGGTCAAGAGTTTAAATATGGTTGTACGGGATTCAAGATTTGCACACGCGGTAACTGAAGCTTCATCTCCAATGGAGACAGTAGCTGACCCACGTCTTTTAGAAGAGAGTATCCCTTCGGACATTACCTCCACTGCTCTAGAGCCCATGGTGGATGGTGTCATCTTAAATGGTGCATAATATTGCACCCCGGTTGTTCCGTATTTCCACATATTCTTTATGATGATGAACCTAATGTTTTAGAATTGTCGGGGGGCAAATAAACCTAACTTTAGACGATCTATACGTTACCTTTTGAAGAAATTTCCTACGGATGTGTTAGCAATTTTTGAAACTCATGCGGGTGGTGAAGCTGCTAAAAGGATTAGTCGAAATCTTGGGTATGAGAATTAGTTTTGGGTTGATGCTATTGGAAAAAGTGGAGGTCTTTGAATACTATGGAGGTCTGATGTTGGGGATATTACGGTGTTGAATTCGAATGATCAGTTCATTCATGTCAAAGTAACGAATAAGGAGGAGGTTTGTCATGTGATCTTGGTCTACGCTGCTCCTTCTGCCTCTCGGAGAGCTGGTGTATGGCAACTTCTTACTGACACTATTGCTTTGGTTGATGGTCCACTTATTATTGGTGGGGATTTCAACACTATAATGCGTTCGCATGAGAGAAGTGGTGGTAATGGTAGTCTCTCTGCTGATTCAGTCGATTTGGTGATTGGGTCAGTCTTAATTCACTCATTGATATAGGGTTCAAAGGATCAAGATTCACTTGGAGTAGAGGTCGTGAATCTCGGTTTTTTGTTGCTAAGCGACTGGACCGCATTCTTTGTTGTGCTCATGCTTGGATCAAGTGGCAAGAAGTTGTTGTTACTCACCTACCGATGTTATCGTCTGACCATTGTCCACTATATTTGCAACTTCAGCCTCCGAGAGTTTGTGATCCTAGTCGTTGACCTTTCAGATTTGAGGCTGCATGGTTACAGCATCCGGGTTTTAAGGATCTTATTAAGAATTCATAGGACCCAAGTTTATCAACTTCTCAGGCTTTACTTAGACTACAAACGACTCTCCAAAAATGGAACCGGGAAATTTTTGGCGATGTTAAACGGAAAAAGGAAAAGCTTCTCTCCAATTTACAAAGACTTCAAAGTGATATTGAGATAAGACCGACTGATGACTTACTTAAGAAAGAGGTCTCGGTCATGAATTCTCTTGATGAGGTGTTGAAACAAGAAGAGATGATTTGGTTTCAAAAATCTAGGGAAAAATGGATTGTTGAGGGAGATCGAAATACTACCTTTTTTTCACACAAGTACAATTGTAAGAAGGAAAAGGAATCGTATTGAGATGCTTAAGGATGAGAATGATGTCTGGGTAATGGAGTCTCAAGCTTTGGAGAATCTGGCTGTTAATTATTACGAACGTCTTTATTCATTGCGTGATGTCGACGAAGTGGTTTAACAACTTCCTCAGTCCGGTTTTGATAAGCTTTCAAGCGATGATGTTAGGAATTTAAATAAGCTATTCATGGCAGCAGATGTGGAGCTTTCTATGCGAAGAATGAGTGGGTTCAAAGCGCCTGGACCTGATGGATTCCAACCTATCTTTTACCAATGTTGCTGGGATGATGTGGGCAATTCAGTGACTAAATTTGTGTTGGATTTCTTTGAAACAGGAGTCTTACCACAAGGTGCTAATGATGCGTTAGTTGTTCTTATTCCGAAGACTTCAAAACCAGAAAGAATTACTCAATATAGACCAATTAGCTTGTATAACGTACTCTTCAAGATTATCACTAAGACCATGGTGAATCGGATGAAGAAAGTTATACCTAAGCGGATTGGTAATTCGCAAACCAGCTTCATTCCAGGACGTTTAAGTACAGATAATATACTTGTGGTGCAAGAAACAGTGCATTCGATGAACAAAAAGCAAGGGAAGCGAGGCTGGATGCTATTGAAACTTGATTTAGAGAAGGTATATGACCGTGTTAGATGGGATTTTCTCGAAGACACTCTCCATGCTGCGGGTTTCTCGGATTAGTGGGTACAATGGATTTTACAATTTGTAAGTGGACCAACGATGATGATCCTGATAAATGGTGAAAGAACAAAGGGTTTTCAACCTGCTCGGGGTCTACGGCAAGGGGATCCTTTGTCATCGAATGTTTTTGTTCTTTGTCTTGAGAGATTATGCCACCTTATTGATGCAGCTATTGTAGCCAAGAAATGGAAACCAATATCGCTTTCTAGACGTGGTCTGAAGTTATCTCATGTCTGTTTTGCGGATGACCTTATTCTCTTTGTTGAAGCTTCTATTGGACAAATCTGTGTGATACGACAGATCCTCAATCAGTTTTGTGTAGCGTCGGGTCAAAAGGTGAGCTTAGAAAAATCAAAGATCTTTTTCTTAAGAAATGTGGCTCGAGATTTGGCACAAAGTATTAGTGCTGCGAGTGGGATTCCGATTACTCATGATTTAGGCAACTACTTGGGTATGCCTGTGCTTCACAAGCGGGTCAACCAACATACTTTTCATCCGGTTGTTGAGAGGGTACATTCGAAATTGTCTAGTTGGAAGGGCAAATGCTTAAGCATGGCGGGAAGACTCACGTTGACTCGATCAGTTCTTCAGTCGGTGTCGCTACATTCCATGTGTTCTGCTTCTCTCCCAAATGCAGCACACAAGGTCTTAAACCAAATCTCCAGATCATTTCTCTAGGGAAGTACAAACAAGAAGCATAAACAACATCTGATCTCATGTTCTATGCTATGCAAACCGAAGAATAGGGGTGGTTTGGGTATTCGTAAATCTCAAGACATGAATAAAGCCCTTTTAGCCAAGATTGGTTGGAGATTACTAGGTGATCATAAAGGTCTTTGGGCTGAGCTTTTGTGTTCTAAGTACAAGATAACAAGCTTTCGAGATTTTGCTAATTCACCTCCAAAAGTTCTTGGCTCTTACACTTGGAGAGGTATATATGCTAGCATTCAATCTGTGGTATTACCAGGGATGCGTTGGATTATAGGAAATGGTAATGTTACTCTGTTTTGGACGGATAGTTGGCTACTTAAAGATCCGTTATGTGTTAATCTTACTCAACCCTTACCGTCTGTGTTCTATTTCTTGCGTGTCAAGGATCTCTGGAGACCTGATGGTGGATGGGATCTCACACGTATATCCCCATATGTCTCGAATTCTATTATATTGAATCTCTACTCTGTCGTTGTAGACACAGTTACAGGAGCAAAAGACCGTGTGTGTTGGGGTCCGAGTGGAGATGGCTCGTATATAGTGAGTAGCGCTTATTCTATGCTCACGACATCTTCTGAAGTCGGACATGATTTGAGCAGAATATTGGGTCGTATCTGGAGAATTCATGTACCTAAAAGAATCCGTCTGTTTTTATGGCTTTGTTATCACCAAGTGCTGATGACTAATGCAGAAAGGGAGAGAAGACACCTTTGTTCGAGCTCGGTCTGTGTAGCTTGTAAAGGTGGTGTTGAGACTATTATACATATTCTACGAGATTGTGGTGCAGTTAATGGGATTTGGTATTGCGTAGTACCTTCACGCAAAAGGAACCTTTTCTTTAATCAATCCCTTCTTGAATGGATCTTCACAAATTTAGGTGATGACTCTAGAGTATATGATACTCCGTGGAACATTTTATTTGCAATGATTTGTTGGTGGAACTAGAAATGGAGATGCGATAACGTATTTGGGAATAATTCTCAATGTTGGGATCAAACTCTTTTTGTTAAGAATGCAGCGGCGGAGGTGTATCATAGTTTTTCATGTGATTTTCAGATTGGTAATAAGCAACGCATGTCGGCTGCAAGGATGATCTCACGATGAAAACTTCCAAAGGAAAGGTGGTTTAAACTTAATACCGATGGTGCATCGAAGGATTTTTCACAATTAGCTGCAGCTGGGGGAGTAATAAGAAATCATAAAGGAGAATGGTGTCGTGGTTTTGCATTAAATATTGGAATTTGCTCGGCTCCTTTAGTAGAACTTTGGGGAGTGTACTATGGACTCCATATGGCATGGGATTTGGGAATTAATAGACTTGAGGTTGAAGTGGACTCGAAGATAGTGGTGGATTTTTTAACGAAGGGGATCCCGGCTTGCCATCCCCTATCGTTCCTAGTACGACTGTGCTATGGCATTATATTGAAGGACTGGACGATCCGTATTTATCATGTGTATAAGGAGGCCAATTGTCTTGCGGATGGATTGACTAACTATGCATACTCGTTACCTTTAGGTTTTCATAGTTTATATGCTGTTCCCGATTGTGTTAGTTCGATTATCTGTAATGACGCGAGGAGTGTTGATCCTGGTCAATGCTCTGGAACATAATTTATTTTTTATTGAATAAAGTTTTGGGAGGGCTTTTCCTCCCTTTTCCGACCAAAAAAAAAACAAAAACATTTGTTTAGATCATTTGTCACATAATTTGGTCTTATCTTTATCTCTTTGTAGCAATAATTTTTTTTGATTCCGTTAATAGAGATTTTGTTTATGATTTGGTTACTTTTTTGAACCTTAATTTGATTTGGTTTCTCTCGATTTTTTTTTCTTCATCGTGTATTTTTCTGAAAATTTTTCNTTTTTTCTTCATCGTGTATTTTTCTGAAAATTTTTCGTTGAAACCCAACAAATAAATCTGGAGGATTAAAGTTAAAATTCTAAAACTCTAGAAAATATACACTTAAGTACATGTTCAAACAATTGATATGATTCTTTATAATTTTAAGATACATTATTAATAATTTATCAATGTGAATACCTTTATAATAATTTAAAATATTTTCTAATTAATTGATATATATATATATATTTTAGGGTGATAACAAAATAGCCTCTGAACACTCAATAGAAACAAAATAGCCCCATGTAGGACCTGGGGCCTACAAGGTGGGACCAGTACCAAAAAAGCTCTATGATATATGTTTTTTTCATCAAAAAAAGAATATATATATATATATATATATTTATATATAATTTAAGGCGATAAAATTCGATGTAATGTAAAAAAAAGAATTGGTTTCTAAATTCAAAATTTTTTTTGAACAATGAATTACTAAAATTATTACAAACCTACAAGTTTCTCCTACAACTCGAGCTTACCATACTTCTACTCATAACTTCAAGTTCTCTTTCATGTACACAACCACTGCCAACAAATTTTTTACGAGATTATGTGTTCGAATTAAAATTGATTACCCTGAATTACTCGAAAGAGAACTTAAAGAAATCTATCTTATACGTAAGTAATAATTTTTTTTTAAAAAAATACTATTTTTGATTGTAAGTATTAATTATTAAAAAATAATATTATTTGTTATATATAAAAGACATTACATATCTTATAAATTTTATATACAATCAAAATTTTAATAAATATATTTATTAGAATATGTATATATATTTTTGATTATAAGTATTAATTATTGAAAATAAGTATTTTGTTATATATATAAGACATAAAAACAAAAAATCTATAATTTTAATATAAATATGCAGGAAATAAATAGTTTTTCACAAAACATTACTTATATATAGAAGATATAAATAATTTTTTTTAATTATAAGATAACAAAACGAATAACTAATGCTATGAGTATTTATAAAAACTAAATAACTAATGATATTAACTTTTAAGTTTTCAAAAACTAAAAATTATATTATTTATGTTAAATATCAGTTTTGTTAATCTACAAATACATATTAATAAGATGATCATACATACATTTATATTAATATATATTTGCTGAATTAATTAAAATATTAATAAATAAAAATATGTGTCAGATTGAAACAATAAAACAAAAATATGCATGCATCTACAAACTTAAATAAATACGAGTTTAAAACTATATATATTTTTATATTAGTATCTCTTATATAATAAAAGCATAGCATTAACTTAAATATCGTGTTATATTGTCTGTTTTGGACTAGGTTGTATTGTTACTAGGAAATATTATCACATATTATTTGTCACATAATTATATTCTGATAAGATTCTATAACTAATTAATTAATTATTATTATCTAGATTAAATATTATTAATAAATTAATTATATTCTGATTATTTTCATCACATCTCGTCTACTTTGAGATTATCTTTGAAATTATTCTATTGCAATTTTGAACTCTTGAATAATTATATTCCTAATCCTAATCTATATCTATTAAAAACAATGCTCCTAATCCTAATAGGAAAACTAATAAACAAGATCTATTTAAGACCCAACCTAGGACAATTATCACAATTCTCAAACGATTCAATATAATAAAGATTTTAAATCTCTTGATTTATTTTGATTGGTCAGTTTGTTTAAATTCATTAATTTATCTTTTTGTTTAGATAAAATTATTTTTAAAAATTAATTATTTCTTTTGATTCGATTTCAATAAAAACATACAATTAAAAAAAAAATTTAACCATTTAAGATTTGATTTTCGTTGGTTTTAAGAAAATCTCCAACCAATTAAGATTTGATTTTGTTTGTTAAAAATAAAACTTTAACCAATTAAGATTTGATTTTTATAGGTTTAGAAAGACAAATTAAGATTTGACTTTTGCTGGTTTAAAAAAAAATCTCTAACCAATTAAGATTTGATTTTCATTAGTTCTTTTAAAATAAATCTTTTGTTGAGATTTTGATAAGAACCTTAATACGATTTGTTTGTTTTAACAAATAAGTTTTTTTGGATTTTAATAAGAAACTTAATTTAAATATTATTGGTCAACGCAATAAAAACAACAAAAAAATATTGTATTGATAGCGTTAATAGATTCATATATTTTATAATGAATTAAAAAATTATCCCTTGATAATATTTGCTACAATTCTTTAACTAATTCTTAATAATACCTTTATTTACATAATATTATCAATTTGTTTTAATTTTAATATAAAAAGATTTTTAACTTATATATCTATTATAATAAAACTGTAACAATAAGATTTTCCCTATCTTTGTAATAAAATAATAGTGATTTTAAATTTTAGATTTTTTTATTGCTCGATTTATTTTAACTAATAAATTTGTCTCAGTAACATTTGTTTAAATAATTTGTCACATAATTTGGTCTTATCTTTATGTCTTTGTAGCAATAATTTTTTGATTTCGTTAATAGATATTTTGTTTATGATTTGGTTACTTTTTTGAACTTTAATTTGATTGATTGTATTTTTGAACCTTAATTTGATTTTGTTAGTTATAATTATTTTAACAAATAAGTTAGTTAAGATTTTGATAAGATCCTTAATTAAACAGATTTTATGTGTTAAATTAAGATAATATCATTAATTTAATAATTAAAAAATATCTTATATTTAATTTAATAATTAGATTTAGAGTCTCTAAATTTGTTTTAATTGGTTAATTTGCTTAATCTAATTAGTTTATCTTTTTGTTTATATAAGATTATTTTTAAAAACGAATTATTTGTTTTTAATGGATTTCAATAAAAATATAAAATTAAAAAGAAAAATTCAACCAATTAAGATTTGATTTTTGTTAATTTAAAAAAGATTTTCATACCAGTTCAGATTTGAATTTTGTTTGTTAAAAAAGAAAAACTTAACAGATTAAGATTTTATTTTTGTTAGTTTAAAATAAAATCTCTAACCAAATAAAATTTGATTTTCAATGGTTTTAAAAAAAATCTTTAACCAATTAAGATTTGATTTTTGTTGGTTTAAAAATAAATCTTTTGTTTGGATTTTGATAAGAATTTTAAGATGAGTTTGTTTGTTTTAACAAATAAGTTTGTTTGTATTTTCATAAGAACTTTAATCTAAATATTATTGTTCAACACAGTATAAAACAAAAAAAAATATATTTATTGAAATATTCCTAATTCAAATCCAAATACCTTATATTTAGGGGAAATCAAACAAATGATATTCCTAATTCTAATATAGCAAAAATTTTAATCAAAATCTATATAAAAAATATCTCGTGATAAATTTAATAACACCAAATATTTTTTGTACTCTTTTTTTTCTCTCGATTTTTCTTTTTCTTCATTGTGTATTTCTCTAAAAAAANAAATACCTTATATTTAGGGGAAATCAAACAAATGATATTCCTAATTCTAATATAGCAAAAATTTTAATCAAAATCTATATAAAAAATATCTCGTGATAAATTTAATAACACCAAATATTTTTTGTACTCTTTTTTTTCTCTCGATTTTTCTTTTTCTTCATTGTGTATTTCTCTAAAAAAATTTCATTGAAACCCAACAATAAACCTAGAGGATTAAAGTTAAAATTCTAAAACTCTAGAAAATATACACTTAAATACATGTTCAAACGATTAATATGGGAGGAATTATTAAAAATGCCTCTTTTGAAATGCTTTTTTTCAAAACATACCCCCTAATGATCATTTCTCTCTCCCAATTTTCAAAGGAAATAGTAGGTTTTGAAAAGGGTACATGCCAATAGGGGTATTTTTGAAAATCCCCTTGATATGGTTCTTTATGATTTTAAGCTACATTATTAATAATTTATCTATATGAACACTTTTATAATAATTTAAAATATTTTCAAATAAATTGATATATATATATATATATATTTTTAAGGT
>OVBA01009434.1:0-10626 GCA_900406435.1 Lepidium aucheri | reverse complement strand
GGCTGATAATGCGTGAAATTCGAGATCTTCAACTTGTTCTTCATGCGTGTTCGTTAACGGTCCGTGTACGTTCGTCGTTTGCAGGTTACGGCGAGCGCAGGGATTAGGATAGTCTTGCGGCCGGGTCCTTTGTTGCGGAGATTGGTCTGTGCTTGTTGAGTTTGTGCGAACGCGTGTTTCCTCAAGTGCTGCCATCTTGTTTTGGAATTCTTCCAACCTTTCGTTTGTTCGGTGGTTTGATTCTTCCGCCTTCCTTAGGATGGTTTGAAGGAGTTGCGGGACGTCCATGGGTTCGTTGACAGTTCCCTGCGGTGGTGCCGCTTGAGAGTTTCTTAGTATGATTGGTTCTGTTTGATTGTTTCTCGTAATCGGGTCTCCATTATTATGCTGGTTTTGTTCGTCAGAGAGTTCCTCGATTATGCGGGGAGGTTCGCCCATGATACGTTCGCCAGTTAACTGCATAGGGTCATCAATTGCTATTCCTCCTGTACGTTCGCTAGTTAACCGCATAGGGTCATCAATTGCTATTCCTCCTGTACGTTCGCCAGTTAACCGCATAGGATCATCAATTGCTATTCCTCCTGTATGTTCGCCAGTTGTCATATTGATCCTTTCTGCGTTAGAGAATTTCCGTCCCCACAGACGGCGCCAATTGTAGATACCGGATTTAGCACAACAAATTTATTTCTGACAATCTGTTTTGTTTATTTCGTTTTTCTTTTGTTTGTCGAACTTATTTACGAACGTGGGTTGGATATTCTCGTGTTAAGATCTTCTGACTTATTTAATACGAACGTTAGTTCAAGTTTCTTCCTTAATAGATATTAGTTTCTTATTCTTTTATGCTCTTATGCTTGTTCTTTTTTCTTCTCCCCTCCCCATTCTCCTCTCTTTATTCTCTATCTATAGATGGACTTTGAGCTACATGCATTTTCCTCATGGATTACGCGCGTCAGAATGAAGGAACAGGTGTCAGAGGCATGTTCTTCTTTTACGCATGTCGGCCAGGTGTCGTCGTGCGGTGTACAGGTGGAGAACATGGGCTTATCTTCTGGGTAACCCATTTGGGCCCTTTCCTTGTGGGCTTTTTATGAGCTTTTGTGGGCCTTGTGCTTTAGTGGGCCGAGCTCTTTTCGACCCATACAATCATGTACCCTCTCACTTTCTTCTTTGCAAACTTTGGTCCAAATGCAACCACATTCATTGTCCCTGCTGAGATCTTTCCAGCCATGCTAAGGTCTACAGCCACGGAATATCAGCCGCGACAGGTAAGGCTGGAGCCATTGTTGGAGCCTTTGGGTTCCTATATGCGGCTCAACCACAAGATCCAATCAAGACGAGTCCAGGATACCCACCGGGCATTGGAGTTAAGAACTCATTGATCATGCTTGGTGTTATAAATTTTGTTGGTATGCTCTTCACATTCCTTGTCCCTGAACCAAAGGGTAAGTCCCTTAAAGAACTCTGGCGAAGCTGAGGTTGAGAAATGATTATACACAACAATATTTTCAATTAATTTTTCCTTCATTTTTTTTTTATCTTTTGTTTGCAAAGCGTGCCGTGATATTTGTAAGAGTGTTTCTCTACTTTATGTACATTATAGTATTGGTTTGTTGTTTATATCAAATAAATAAAAGTTTGTTTGTACAATGTTTACATTTTACCTCTCACGTAAACAAACAGTATACTGCTACATAAATATATTACATATTTCTGATCAAAGTCTCACATTAAAAAAAAAACAAAAAAAACTTTTTATCCGAAAAGAATTTACAGAGCTATTATATATTTATTTTTGTTTCAGTTCGATCGGTCAATAATAAATCCAACCATTACGGCTATATTATAATAACAACTATAAGTCCAATTAACATATGAAAACTATACATTTAATTTTATATATATATATATCTGTCTATGGTCTCGGAATATCCTATGTTTTGAGAATATGCTTTATTTTAGTAATGAATTTGACTTTTGGTAAATTAAATATAATCTTCATGTCCAGATTATCAATCTCTAAATGTCAACTAGAACGATTGAAGTACCAAGATTAAAAATATGTAGAATCTTACATGCTTTCAACTTGTTTTGGCTTTACATATAACAACTTGCAGTTAAAATTTTATTTATTACATTAAAAACGTAGAAAATAGTTTTCTAACTTAAGTTTAACTTCAACTAAAAAAGTATTTGAGGAAAAATTCAAGAAAAATACGTGCAGACAACGTCGTAGGGAATAAAAAATATTTGGGTTTGTAAAGTATAATATTTAGTATTAGAATTTAAAACATTTCACTTACGGATATCATTGATTATATCATCTCGATCTTGCACAAATTTATTTTGGGACTCATTTATATTTGGTTTATACGTATTAGACCACTATACTATAATGGGAAAAATACCATAAAAATCAATAATTTGTAAAAACTGACCAAATAATCCTCGTATTTTAAACATGGTCTTGTCGTTGACGGAGATACTTAAAGTCCATTGTTAATTACACGTTAACGGAGTTAATTCTCCGTTAACAGAGACGCTAAGTTAAAACTACACCGTTTTAGAAAATAGAAATCGGAAGTTAAAACTTTTTTCAAAATGCAATAAAAATCAATGACTTTCAAAAACTGACCAAACAAATCATCGTATTTTAAAATGTCATTTTAAACATGGTTTTGTCGTTGACAGAAATACTTAAGGCCCATCATTAATATCATCGTTTCATACGAGTACTTATTTACATTGGATTCAAGAATCATTGTTTACGCAATATGTGATTGAGACTCTCTCGGGACCTCCTTGAGTTGAGATTCATATTGAAAAGGAGAAAGTAGCAAGCCATGTACAGTCGTTTGAGACGACTGCACGTAAGCTATCTCCTTTAGGTCTAAAGGTGGTTTCTTCTCCACCACAAATGACAGTTGGAAGCGAAAGGTTGCAGAAGAGCCCAACGAGGATCTTGAAAAGTCCGAGGATCTTGAAAATTGAGTGGTAAGTGTTTGTTATCAACTCAAATCTCAAATATATCATCTTTATGACAACAACAATGCTGAAGTCTTAAATATTTCTTTAGGTTAATGCCATTAGAAAACGAAGAGCTCTAGCTTTAACTCTAAACCATATTAATCATCTCGCTTCTCATTCTCGGAATAGCTACAAAAAAGTTCTTGTTTGTCATAAGCTCTCAGCTTCTTCTTGTGGTCTTTATCTTTAATAACTCATGCAAAAACCTCTTTGAAACTGTCATTTTGTCTTTGTTATACATCCATTCGATGTCGGTGACAGATGTGAAATATATGGTGTTCAGGTTTGTCCATAAAACCCTGTTTGTGCAGTTAACGATGGGCTTTAAATATCTCTGTCAACGACAAGACCATGTTTAAAATGACATTTTAAAATACGAGGATTTGTTTGGTCAGTTTTTGAAAGTCATTGATTTTTATGGCATTTTGAAAAGAGTTTTAACTCCCGATTTCTATTTTCTAAAACGGTGTAGTTTCAACTTAATGTCTCTGTGAACGGAGAATTAACTCCGTTAACGTGCAATTAACGATGGGCCTTAAGTATCTCCGTCAACAACAAAACCATGTTTAAAATGACATTTTAAAATACGAGAATTTATTTGGTCAGATTTTGCCACATTGATTTTTATGACATTTTTTCCATACTATAATTCTATGAAGTAAAACTTATATATATATATATATAACTGTATTCACGCACATTATAAATATTATCTGATTTTTTCCTCCAATTTAGTTTTTTGTCAATAATTTAATTGACAAGATCTAATCTATAACCAATAATTCTAAAACCATAACAATAATATGTGGAGAGAATTAAACTCCGTTGCACCTAACCAATTGATCAAATGCATTTCCCCCAATTTAATTATCTAGATTGATTAATTAATTATTATATACTGACAAAAAAAGTTGAGATATATCATTCAGTCTTGTTGGATAATGAAAATAAAAAGTTAGTTTAAATTATGAAGGGGTTAAACTTCGAAAAATCGTAATTTTTTTTTCTTAAAAAATAGTATTATCGGAAACTTATTGTATCATATTAACCAAAGTTAAAATATAAATTACCAACACATATAAAAATCTACTAATGTGTATAACCATATGATAAATCATATAAATTAAATAATATAAAAATAGTAGAGAAAATACTTTACTTTGCCTCTATGACCAAAATATCACTAAGTATTGAACAAAACCCAAATGGGACTACTTACTAAATAATTAGTCAGAAACCAAAAAAATAAAAAAGAGTCAACTACAAGCAGGCAATCACGTTGTTCGAATCTCATTGCAGTTTTAGAAAGAAGACTATTAATTGTCTGATTTGAACTTCTAAAATCTCCTTCTTTATAAATTTTCACCATTATTGTTCATCTCTAATCACCACATTTCTTATTTCTCTATCTTCACATAGCAGTTTTTAATCTCCTTAAAAGCTGATTAAGGTATATAATTCTTGCTTCTGCATGTCTAATTATGTTATAATAGAAGTAAAGAGTTTAATAGTATTGAGAATACTGAAAGTGAAAATATATTGTATAGAGATGAGAATCAATTACCTGAAGTCATCCATTTTTTGCTTTGTTTGATTATATGGTTGAAGGAAATGGCCGAGCAACAACTAGGAGTGCTAAAGGCACTCGATGTTGCGAAGACGCAACTTTACCATTTTACAGCAATTGTGATTGCTGGTATGGGTTTCTTTACAGATGCCTACGATCTTTTCTGTGTGTCTCTGGTGACCAAGCTCCTTGGTCGCCTCTACTACTTCGATCCGGAGTCAGATCACCCTGGCTCACTTCCCCCTCATGTTGCGGCCGCGGTCAATGGTGTGGCCCTTTGTGGAACCCTTGCTGGTCAGCTTTTCTTCGGATGGCTAGGTGACAAACTTGGACGCAAAAAAGTGTATGGTATCACTTTGATCATGATGATCGTGTGCTCTTTCGCTTCTGGTCTCTCCTTTGGCAGCGAAGCCGAGGGAGTCATGACCACTCTTTGCTTCTTCAGGTATGATTTACCAATAAATAGTCACACGCTTAGTATATCATTTTAGTTGATAAAGAAAATATTAATAGATATACGGTTATGAATAGGTTTTGGTTAGGTTTTGGTATTGGAGGAGACTACCCTCTTTCAGCCACTATCATGTCTGAGTACGCTAACAAGAAGACTCGTGGGGCTTTCATTGCGGCCGTCTTTGCTATGCAAGGTATCGGTATCTTGGCTGGAGGTTTTATGGCACTTATAGTCTCTTCCATATTCGATAAAGCGTTCCCAGCACCAATATATTCAGTCAACAAGGCTCTTTCAACGCCCCGTCAAGCTGATTACATTTGGCGAATCATTGTCATGTTTGGTGCTATACCCGCAGCTATGACTTTCTACTGGCGTATGAAAATGCCTGAAACTGCCCGTTACACCGCTTTGGTGGCCAAGAACATTAAACTAGCAACAACAAACATGTCAAAGGTCTTGCAAGTGGAGCTAGAAATGGAAGAAGGAGCAGAAGATTATGTCAAAGACCCTAACCTTAGCTTTGGCTTATTCTCCAACGAATTCCTTAAGCGCCATGGGCTTCATCTCCTCGGAACTACCTCTACATGGTTTTTGCTTGACATTGCTTTCTACAGCCAAAACTTGTTCCAAAAGGATATTTTCTCGGCCATTGGATGGATTCCTAAGGCAGCCACCATGAACGCAACCCATGAAGTTTACATGATTGCTAGGGCACAAACTCTTATCGCACTTTGCAGTACTGTGCCAGGTTATTGGTTCACAGTTGCATTTATTGATATCATTGGAAGGTTTGCGATCCAGTTAATGGGATTCTTCTTCATGACTGTCTTTATGTTTGCTATTGCGTTCCCTTACAATCACTGGACCCAACCGGACCACCGTATCGGATTCGTGGTCATGTACTCTCTCACTTTCTTCTTTGCCAACTTTGGTCCAAATGCAACCACTTTCATTGTCCCTGCTGAAATTTTCCCAGCCAGGCTAAGGTCTACATGTCATGGAATATCAGCTGCGGCAGGTAAGGCTGGAGCTATCGTTGGAGCCTTCGGATTCCTATATTTAGCTCAATCACCGGATGCATCCAAGACAGACGCAGGATACCCACCAGGCATTGGAGTTAAGAACTCATTGATCATGCTTGGTGTTATTAACTTTGTTGGTATGCTCTTCACCTTCCTTGTCCCTGAACCTAATGGCAAGTCCCTTGAAGAACTCTCTGGTGAGGCTGAGGTTGATCATGACGAGAAGTAGTTATTGATTTGCGAAGATGTAACAATTGTATTGCTGTTTTGTTATTTTGAGTGTAACGTTTGTTTTTGCTTTCATTTTCGTTGATCTGAAGTTATGATGTGAAAACAATATTTATACTCGCCATGTCAATGATTTAATTGACATCTCATTCAAATTCCAGGCATAGTTAGATTTCCAAAATCTCAAAAATCTTGTAATGGCATGTTGAGAATTTTTATAGGTATTAAAATCCGAAAATAAATAGCAATAAGATATTTTCATATGAATTTAGTGGCAATTTAAAAAGTGAAATTTTAGTAGATGGCTATGGTAAATAAGAATTATCAAATGATATATTGATATGAAGAGTAAAAGGAAAAGTAACAATTAAGAATTACAAAAAAATATAGTGAACAAAATTTGTCATTACTTATTCTCTTTTATGTTCTATACACTAGTGGTGGTCCTGAGCTAAATCACATTAAGCATACGTTTTAAGCACCAAAATATATAAACACTTTTAAAACATTATTTTTGAGGTTTTTATAAGATAGTAGTAACATATTGCTGTTTTACTTGGAGAGAATTAGTTCGAATCTATCAAAATCTTGTTTAGTTTTATATTAAAAAATTTTTACTTTAGGTGTAAAAAATATATAGGCAGCCTTGTTCCATATATATAAACTCCATATCTCTGTGTTAACATTATTGAACAATAATTTGGGGTGTAAACATCTAACTCAATATACAGCAAAATTATATAATATATCTTTAATAATATTTAATACTGAGTAAAAGTATTTTAAATATTAGAATAACAAACCGAATTCTTCAATCGCTAGTATTTTCCTATACCTATAATATCACATTAATACCATGTTTTTCCACTACTAACTTTAATTCTAAAAGAAAATGTAACATCTAGATTTTCTTCGTTCCCTATAATAATACCATGAATTTTATAAAAAATGCACTATATGCAGAGTCGTGCCTATAATATAATGAAATGGACATTTTTCCTAGGCCTCAAATATTTTCCTAACTTTTAAGGACACAATTTAAAAAAATATTCAATTTAATTAGCTAAATTAGTTCTAATTTATTTTATTTTAGATTTGTAAATATATTATGTACTATAAGATGTGAATTTTGGTCTATGGATCAAATCTTATCGATCTAATTCTTAACAACAAAAATATATTATATAATTATACTTTAAAGTTAATAATATTTTGGAAAATTTATTAATATAAAACATATTTATCATTCAAAAAAATACCATACAAAATATTACATATTACAACATGCCTTAGACCTTCGTCCTAGACCTCTAATAGCATGAGCACGGCACTAACTACATGTTCCCCAAATTATATACTCCCTACGTAGCATAATATATGATGTTTAAGGTAGATATACAATAATTAATTAAGAAAACTTTGTGAAATAATTTAAGAAATCTTTATATTATAATTATGTTATAGTTAGTATGAAAATAGAGCAAACATGAGGAAGAGAAATACCGAAGCACGCCATTTCCGACAAACCTACATTGGGTACGTCCTCGTAAAGTAGTCAGAATTTATGTGATTTTCTTATGAAAGAAAATATGAAAATAATTGTCAGAATCTATCACCAATCGGTTGGAAATAAGGAATATATTTTCAAGAGTATGAAATTTCTGATGGATTCAGAATTTTGATCACAAAGTAAAAATACATAAATTCTTACATGAAACTTATATATTTAAATAAATACATCTGCATGCTCTCTCGAATATCCTATGTTTTGAGAATATGCTTTATTTTAATTATGAATTTGACTTTTGTTAGTTAATCTAAATGAATCATGACGATGTCCTGATTATTGTCACTCTAAATGTCAACTCCTAGAACGATACTGATCAATACCAAATATATATATATGAAGAAATATAAATACTTACAATTTCTTTTGGCATTATATGTCATCTTGCAGTTCAAACTTGACATTCTACATAAAAATAAATGTACAATATTATTTTTCTAACTTAAATTTAACAACAACTGGTGTTTTAAGCAATGAAACTTCAAACATAAATACGTGCAGACTTCAACCTAAAGAAGTCTTCTGATATGTATTAGAATTCAAACTATTTTACTCACGAGATATCATAACGTTATGGCTATTTCATAACTATCTTTGTTTATCAACAATTAGAAACAAAATCATACAGAGAATATATGACTTTCTCACTTTTCTTAACAAAAGAATATTACTATTAATATAATATTTTATATTTGTATTTTTCTCACATTTACTCTGTATCTTAAAAATATAACTTAATCATACCAAATCGTAAATTATATGAACTATTAAATAAAGATTTTAGGGCCGAGGACAGGTGGCCCAGTGGTGTTGTCACTTTACAAATCCTCAAGGCACCAGGGATCGAATCTCTTACCTCCAGTAGTAGGAGCGGGATTTAAAAGCCATTAGATTAGTTAAAAAAAAAAAGATTTTAGGTTGTGGGCTCCGGACCTTGTCGATTCAAATATTGAAAAGAAAATAGAGAGTAGTTCTTACAAATAAACATTAGAGTTTATTAGATTTAATAAAGGGAGATTTTCAAAAATACCCCTATAGGCATATACCCTTTTCAAAATCTACCCTTTCCTTTGAAAATTGGGAGAAAGAAATAGTCATCAGAGGGTATGTTTTGAAAAAAGGCATTTCGAAAGAGACATTTTTAATAATTCCTCTTTAATAAAATTGACATTATCTCAAAGAACAAACAAAAGACAATTCATTAATGGTAAAAATGTATTCACAAAACTCGATTATATAGTAGAGTGTAGTCGAATTCCAAATACCTGAGTTATTAGACATCTCCAATAGTACTCCGAATTTGGAGGACTCTATATTTTTTCTATCTTTTAGTGTAGTATATTATCATTTTATACCTAAACAAAATTATATGATCAAAGTTTACATAGTACAAAAATATTTTAATAGTTTAGTTAGAATATTGATAGTTTAACTTTTATATTACGTATATTTTTGTGAGACCCATGTTTGATCAATTCGTGGCCCATTAGGCCCAATAGATTTTTGGCTCAAATGTTGAAATAAAAAAAATGGTTGAAGAATAAACCCTAAAATAAACCTCTCTTCCTTTATTTTGATCATAACCAGCGCCACTCTTGTTCCTTACCTTTTCCTCTCTATGAAGTCGAAATCTCAAACCTCAATTTGTTGCTCTCAGAATCTGTAGAGACATCAATCACACCTGCAACTGGTAAGAAAATCAATCTGTTAGCCTAAATTTCGGGGTCCATATCTCTGTACTCACTAAACGGTTTTTCGTGATTTTCATATGGATGGAGAGATATCTCTCAAGAATCTTTAGCCGAAAACCGCTTGTCGATCGGAGTTCTATCGAAAAAGTTACGATCGATCTAAGCTAAGAAGCCAAAAACTGGTCACTGTTTCAAAAACGAGTCCACGTTGCTAACTTTCGGGGTTCATAACTAATCAGTTACAGAACCTCTGATCGTGATCTTTATAGGGATGGAAATATCTGACTTTCAAAAATCCGTAGCTGCAATCGGATTGACGATAGGAGTTATATTGAGGGAGATACGAGCAGATTAAGGTAAAGCGTCGAAATTGATTTCACTTTCAGACTTAGAAAATTCTGAATTCTGTTTTCAAGCTCTGTTCATTCTGGTTTGTTTAGGATCGATTTCTGATTAGAACTGATAGTAGAGTGTTAGATCGAACTTGTTTTGGTGAGAGGACACACCCAAGAAGGCAATCCGACAGATAAACCTTCAGATTTAGGTAACATTCGTTTGGAAATTATGTAGCTTTCGACGCAAGTATCCTTTGTTTTCTGTCTCAAGAACCCTAATCTGGATGTCTTGCTTGTGCAAGAAGTCATCTGCATGTTGTGATGAGTTTTACCTATATGCCTCAATTTTCGATCTGTATACCGGCCAATCAAGGTGAGGATGTGATCTGCGAGTCTTTTAGCTTTAGTTTAATTTTTGCAAGTTTATCTAAATATTTATTTAACTAGATGATGTCCCGTGCTATGCACGGGTTAGATAATATTTGTTTGTTTTATTTATTTCTTTATGGTTTGATTTGTATGTGTAAATTTATTAATTACTTAATTATATATATATATATATTGGTATATTAAAAATAAATTTATAGTGATCACCGATATCTGTTGTACACGAAATATTTTTTTTATTTATGTTTACTTAAGTTTTGATGCATTACGATTTTACATATAAAAATTTTTGACTTTTGATATTTACATTTTGACTCATGTTCATTTATGTTTTAGACTCGTTTATAA
>OVBA01009433.1:0-10203 GCA_900406435.1 Lepidium aucheri | reverse complement strand
AATGAATTGAGTATTTGTTTAGATCTTTGTCATTTACTTTCTGCTCTTTATTTTTATCGTTGCTGTTTATGCTTATGAATATGAAATCTCCCTTGATCCTCCACTCTCAATCGATGATGAGTGAGTAGATCCTTGTGGATCTCGAGGATAGGGAGATCGGAGGGGAAATTTTCGATCCACTCGCCTATGCAAACATGCGTTTGATCCGATCTCTTCTCATATGATCGAGCTTAATGCCGATCTCTCCCTGATCAAGAGAGATCTGATTTGGGCCGAAACCCCAAAGCTAGCGGTAAGGGGATCGGAGACCAAAGTGTCATATGAGAGATGGCTTTGATCCGCCGAGGAGAGATCTAGCATGTGGATCGGTCATTAAATACTTCGGGCTGGACTTTATGCTTTGGATCCGGCTTGATCACGGCTAGCGTCGTATTGGATCAGCCGGATCGGAAAGGGATCTTCACCACGAGAGTGGGTTGATCTAGCTTGTCCCGGTTTAGAGCTCGCCTTATATAGCTTGGCGCTGTTGGATCGGCGAGTTAACCGCCGATCACCCATTCCCTATCCTCTAGATTCATGTTTAATTCCATAGTTTATTGCATTTGCTAGTTTGCACTCTGTTTTATGATCATTTCCCTCTTTTGAATCCATTCGCTCTATTTTTATTTTGTCATTTAGTGTAATTTGTCTTATTAGCTAGTTTAAGAGCTCACATGAATATTGGCCTAACTTTGTGACAGATTGTTAGGTTGCTTGGACTAGATCTTAGTACTAGATAGGCTGTTTGCAAGTACCTCTGAGTATTAGTTCGACAATCCACCTACTTATCACCATACCTCAATGATTTGATAGCTTAGGCACAAAAAATCTTGTTATCATGTGCCAAAGTTCCTTAGGAAGCCTAGAAGTGTTCTGATTATATAAATAGTGCTTAGCATTCTTAGAAGAGTTGGACTTTCAGAAAATGAAAACTGAAAGTTCCAAGTTCGAAATATGTGTTGGTTCAAGGTGAGTGAATCAGAGGGTGTTGCAACAACTATAAGTCTGTAGTGTTGTGTGAGATAGTGAGCTCGATAGAGGTGTTCTTGGTGAGTGAAAATGAAGGTGTTACAATAGCTACAAGTCTGTGGTGTTATGTGAACTATTGAGTTCAATAGAGAGTTGCAACAACTACAAGGTTTCAGTGATGTGGGGCTTTGGGTAGCTTAGAATATATCAATGGCAAACCAAGTTGTGGTTATGTGTAAATCTGAGTAAATAAGATTGTACTTTGTTTATTTCATTCTAAATACAAAAGCTTAAAGAATCTCTCTCTTTCTCTCTAGCGTTAGCTTTTGTTATACAAGCGTTCTCATTTTGTGTCTGTCTTGCTTTACAATAGTCCCTCTGTTGTGTTAGCCTCTGTATTATAATTTCTGTCTCCATTCTGGTACTTACAATTGGTATCAGAGCCACTCAACCGATAGGCTCAAATCTCGAACTGGTTGAAGATCCTGAGGTACGAATATAGAGAAAGTCTGAAGAAATGGAAGGGATTGAAGATAAGCTGAAAAGTTCTAAAGGTGTTGCACTTGAAGTTGTACTAATTAAGACTTCTTGAAGCAGACAAAGGAATAAAAAAAGGATAATGAGCTGTTGAACTTTGTATGCCTCAGTGGTAAAACAAAGAAGGTTCAAGTTGAGTGTAACTCAAACTCAAATGAAGATGGTGAGGTAAACTCTAAAGAGGAGTATTGCACACTGTACTACAAGAGGACTAAGATTGTTATGGAATCAATCAATGTCGTGTTTGGTGAAAGAAAGTTGTATGTTGTTGTACCAATTCTGTATGACACAGGTGAAGCACATACACCAACGTAGCCTCAAAACAAGGTTGAAGAACAACGAGACGTTCTGACGGAATAACAACTAACTGTAGGGTCACCAAAACTGGTTGGTTCTAAGGAACAAAATTTTTGTTCTGGTTTTTATCTAAGTATGCACTCAAGCAAGGAGAGAATAGGTCTCTATGTGCAGTATGTCTGTGTAACAGGCTTGTGCAATCCTCAATAAGTTCATGCGTATTTCAGAATGACATGTAGTTTGAGGTGTCACACTCAGATAAAAAATGGAGATTGAAAGAACAAAAGATTTTGTCTTGTAGTGTCCTAGAATGGTCAAAAAAGTAGGCCCCAGTTTATGTGTAATAGAGTTTATGTGGCAAGCTCTAACTGGTCTGCAGAGTTTTTGATGCAACAGACCTGCACAATCACTAAAATGGAAAGAGCAAAAGCTTGTGCAAAAGGAAATCAAAATTGCACTCATCACTAGAATAGACTTGATGTACCACAGAAGTATGGAAGCAATGCAGGTCAATTCTGGAACATCTACATCAGCAGGATGAAACAGGTCAGTCACAGCAGTGTGACAGGATGAAGCAACATTGCATTGGGATAGTGAAACAGCTGCATTTTGGAAGTGTGCTAAGGTTCCTAAGGAAGCCCTAGAAATGTTGTGGCTATATAAGGAGTGCTTAGCATTCTTAGAAGAGTTGGACTTTCAGAAAATGAAAATTAAAAGTTCCAAGTTTAAAATATGTGTTGGTTCAAGGTGAGTGAATCAGAGGGTGTTACAACAGCTAAAAGTCTATAGCGTTGTGTGAGCTAGTGAGCTCGGCAGAGGTGATCTTGGTGAGTGAAGATGAGGGTGTTACAACAGCTATAAGTCTATAGTGTTCTGTGAACTAGTGAGTTCAACAAAGAGTTGCAACGGCTACAAGGTTTTAGTGTTGTAGGGCTTTGGTTAGTTTAGAATAGGTTAGTAGCAAACCAAGTTGTGGTTGTGTGTAAATTTGAGTAAACAAGACTGTACTTTGTTTATTTCATTCTAAATATAAAAGCTTAAAAATCTCTGTGTGTTTTTCTCTTGCGTTAGCATTTGTTATACAAACGTCCTCACTATGTGTATGTCTTGCTTTACAATAGTCTCTCTGTTGTGCTAGCCTCTGTATTACAGTGTGTGTCTCCATTCTTGTACTTACACTTTTCTCTTTCGATTATACTAAATTCAAATGTATGGGAAGGAAATGTGGGCGATGATTCAATCAATTCTCTGCCATCTGGACTTTTGAACCACCATCCCAGGCCGGAGTGGTTGTCGTATGCAATCCAAGAAGCATTAGAATAGCAAGTGATGTCATCTTCCACAACTGTTGATTCGTGAGCTTCAGATCTACAAAGGTAAGCTTGATCCTTTTATTCTATGAGTTGAGAATGGATCCATTCTTTAGATTCTTGTAGACCTCTTGTAGTAGTTTCCATTATTTTAAATTCTTTTTCTTGAAAATCTTTTTATTTCTAGCTGGTTAAAATACCCACAAGATCCATCATAGACTTAGTCCATTACCTATTCTTTTTGGTGGTTGGTTGAACATATTCTTGTGTGGTGCAGAGCTTCATGGACGGAGGAGATTGATTTGGGATCCCATTGTTCTTGAAAAGGAACGTGATTCCATACTATCTACGCAAAGAAACAATGGAGAAAAAGGTAGTCAATATTTATATAGTTCCATATCGACAATATTGACCATTCTCTATATTGTTTCTCTTTGCTAAGTTTTGTCCTACTGGTAAAGCCTCTTAAGATATTTTCCACTTTGGAGAAAAAATTTCATACCATTTATCATGGTTCTAGTCTAAGGTAGTTCTCCTTATTAGGTAGGAGACTTCCTGTTTTTGCTTCTAGGCATGTGAATTATCATGAGCGTGTAAAGTAAATTTCCGTCTTTCTTGGAATTCAAATCACTTTGTTCTGTTGATCTAACTGATTGTTTTAGATATTAAAACTTCAGCCTCATACTTAAGTATTATGCTTTGGATTTTCTCTCTATTCCAAGTTCCCTAAAATGGATTGATGAGATCAGCTACTTTTTTATTAATGTTTTCCTCTTTATAGGTCTCATAGGTCGCTTGACTTCCATAGATGACGACCAAGAATCTCCCCAAATATAGGTATCTTTGGTATTTCCAAAATCTTTTCCATATTAATTTAATCAAGTCTCTGTGATCATGATTTCTTTGCATCTATGGGAGGAAGATGTGGGGTTTTGTATTCTAGAATATTGGTTTTTAGGAAATATTTACCTAACATCATTCTTCTTAAAAGCATTGAGGTTGTTGTAGTATCTGCCAGCTGTTTGTTTGTCAAAAGTGCATCATTGAAAAGTTGGATCTCTTCAAAGCTTAGCCCTCCATCTTTCTTTCCTTTTGTCATTTTCTTCCATGAAACTATCACGTTAATGTCTTTCCTTGAGTTGTGTCCCACCATAATCTTGTTAAAATTGATTAGATCTTTTTGCAAAAGTTGAGAAGCAATTTAAACCATTTCATGGTGAAAGTGGGCATTGATGTGAGTAATTATGCTATCAGAAATTGGTCTTCCATTGGTCATGTGGCTGTTTGTTTTCTCATTGATTTTTGGCTCAGAGCTTGGTTGATAACTTCATTGTTTTCACATGTAGCTGCTGTGAATTGATCTGAATAAGATGTGATTAGTTCTATGATTTCAATTTCTTTGAAGATGGCTGGCTTTAAGAGTTCTCAATTACCAAGAAGCAGTTAATAACTTGCCTTCCTCTTGTAACCGCATGGAAGAAGGCAGTAATTTTATCTCCATGACATAGCCAATTTTCACTACTTCTTTGCTGCCAAAATTCTTCATTTTTGTATGATTATTTCAACTATTTTGTCACATGTTGGATTCTATTATTGGTTTTGAAAGCTCCTTATCGAGTAGGTAGTTCAGTTTCTCTAGTTTCCTTTTGATCCTTTTTCACTGGATAATACTTTGTCCTTATTTGGTTTGTCATTGAGTTACTATATCTTGAGGGTTTAATTTCCAGATTTTTGGGATTAGTTCCTTGTTTATGTTCAGGCTTCTATCATATCGGAATAAACATGTTCTCTTTGATCATTTGTCAAAAAAATATATCATGATGGATCATATCCTTCAAACCTGAGGCACTCGTATCCTTTGGAAACTTATCTAGCCATTCTCCATTGGCTAGTGATATGTCTAATCTGCAGCTGATTAGGTGGTTCTATCTATACCCTCTCCAAGATAGAGCATTTCCAGAGAACTAGACATAAAAAGTCACTAGAAGTGATGAAATATTTGGAATAATTGAAAGAATGCTCAGATTCTGAGTTGGATATGATCTCGTTGAAGTCTCCAGTAATTAGGTAGGGTCCTTCTTGGTTCTCTATTAAGAAAGTAATTCTATTGCCCAAATCTCGCCTATGTACTCTGTGAGGTAACCCATAGATAAGCAAAGTGTGAAAGCAGAGATCTTTATGCTTAGTCCTTGTATTAGTTAGGTTCTTGTGAGCTGAAAGGATTGTGACTTGAAACTCTTTTTTTCAGAATAAAGCCAAGCCTCATCCATTCTCATCGAGAGGAGGAATCTGTAGATGATTATTAAACTTCATCCAATCGAGTAATCTGAGAGTCTTTTTCATTATAGCTGGCCGTAGGAAGTATTTTCTGGACTGTTTTAGACTTTCTTATGCATAGGTGGTCTACCTAGCTTCAGCTTTATGATCACTCTTTTGTCTCCAATATTTTTTGCATTCTTATAGTAGCATTCGAGATAGATATCTCAGCAGAAAGTCAGATTCTAAGGGTATATGGTACTCGTTCATGCACTTTTTTCTGTTTCCATTTCCTTTTCTACTTTATCAATAGCCCTCATGTTTGCTTTTACCATGTATATTTTTGTTGCTTGAAATTGGCCATTCTCTTTGGCTATTCTACTCATTTCTTTTATGGCTGCATTTTCATTTGGATCTACACAGCTAGAGTATTGGACCTTGACATCGCAAGTTTCACCCATTGCTTCTTCAAAAGCATCTTGAGGTACATTTTGTAAAATATTTTTGTTCACTTGAAGATTGATGGGGTGTTATAAGTTATGAACTGTAATGTTTTGAACTCTCTAGATGTATTAGCGACTTTGATTTTGAATTTGACAGAGCTTTGTCATTTAGAACCTCCCTCATATCCTGATGAGATGTAGATTGGTTCCTTGGTTCAAGGGAATCTTGCCTCAGAAGCCTTTTTGGACTCTGGATTACTTTTTCTCCATTACATAGGTTTACGAGCATTTAAGTTCAGAGGATATCTTTAACAATGGTAGGCAAAATATTTGGATATTTACTTTGTTTGATACTTCTCAGGTCCATATAAAATTTTGTATCTGCTGGGATCTTTACCATAACGAGCAGCATAATATCCCCTTGCATTCGAGTCTTGATAAGTGCTTCTCCCAGGTTCTTTTGAAGTGTGGTAGTAGTAAATGTAGTTGCTGCTTCTTTCTTTCTTTCTTTTGGTGAGGTTTTGATGGTTGTTGAATAGAACTTTCTTTTTCCCTTATGTTTTTTTGCAGTCGTGTTTTTTATAGCATAGACTGATGCCTCTAAAACAATGCTTTTTAAGCTTTTCGTAGACGAGGCTTGTTGTGATCTCTTCTGCACTAGGGAATTCAATAGTTGTTTTAGTGATTAGGGGCACAAGACCATTAACTTGGACTTTTGTTCCTGCTGTAAGTGTTGTTGTCTCCACTTTCTGCACTAACCCAATATATTCTTCAATGCTTCTAATAATTTGCTTTATCCACGGGTGGACTGGCACTCCTTGGATGGTAATCCAAAAGAAATTTGGGGAGGGGAATGTTTTTGAGATTTTTAGTTCCCATCTCTGAAAATGATCATTCATTTCGCAAAGTGGTAAGATCGATTTGCTAGCACCTTTTGTAGATCTGCTTCATTTTTCCACTGAATTGAAGTAATCCTTGTCCAAGGTCAGCGCCCCTTGGTTTCTTCTTAGTTTTTCAATGCTCAGAACATAAAGGATTAAATGACCATATTTTTTAGCTTTATGATTTGTCAACCTTCCAATTAGAGTGAGTTTGTGTTTCTTTATGAGTAGAGAATAATATGGGGTTGGCACTTTTATTCTCTTATTTCTTAGCAATTCGTTATGTTTAGCTATTTATTTTCCTTTGCTAAGCTCCATAGTGTAACAGAGACAAAGGAGCTCACGTAGTTATATGTTCGTAGATGTTGTTCTTCATACAAAGTGAAAAAAGATTCAAGGGTTCACTAGAAAAATGATACGGGTGGTTAGAGATTTGAGAAGAGCTAGACCAAGATTAATCGATTAGATCCTTCAATTTTCCATAGATGAGTTCAATATGGGTGTAGTTCTTCTGAGAAGAGATAAATGACACAATCCACTCAGAAAACATCAGAAAAATAGTGAAGGAAGAAAATCTTACCCACTAGAGGAGTAAAACCAATTAGCTGAGAAAAATTATTTGGAAAAATCTTTGATTTTTTACTAAAACAGGATAAAAACCTACTATTATAAAACTTTTTGGGTTTTTGTACCTAAGAGTTTTTTCTCTCTCATCAACTATTTTCTCTAATATATTTCAAGATCTTAACTAAAATTGATGAGATTTCGAACGAAAATGAAATATCAAAAAAATACAGATAAAAGTATATATATCCATACACATATTAAAACAATAGAAAAATATGTGCGGAGAATTACTATTTTCAAATTTCACTTGTGTGTATATTTAACTATAAATTTGAAATCATATTATACATTTTTAGCAAACATTTTTTGTTACTAATTCATACCTTACAGTTTGACAGGGAAGAAACTAAGGATATGGTTCCCACTAGTAGATATTTGGACAAATAAGTAAGAAGAAAACACGATGCTAAGTGATAATGATCAGTTTTAAAATGCTCAGATGCAAAAAACGGCCATAAATCAATGAATTCTTATCAATAAATGCATATAAGTAATCTCCGAACACGTTGGCAGTATATTTCTCATGCCATGTGAAAAAATTCATTCTATTCAACTTGTTAACGAAATATGTGTTTTCCAAAAAGTAACACATTATGTTCCGAGAAGAAATGATGTTTTATGCAACTATTAAGAACTATAGTGTCGAGGTTGTGATGGAGAATTTCCAAGAAATATCTCTTAAGTATTAACATTAATATTTATACTTCAAAGCTGTTGGAAGTGGATTTTGTCCCTAAAGCTCATCACAATAATTGAGCTCAACTCACTTAGAAGAGAAGTTTATCTTCGGCCCGATATGTGTACAACTCTCTGGCCCAAAATGATGAAATCTGGAGATAAAGAGAAAGTCCAAGATTCCAGAGAATATTCATAGATACTCGATAGGATCTCCTAAGATTTGGGGATAAGATCCTAATCTTTAAAGGAAGAGGAAGTCAACAAGAATTTATAAGTAGAGGACCAGAGGAAGAGAAGACCACCTTTTCCACACCAGAGACCTAGAGCTATAAAAGAGAGAGACATCGCAACACGGATTTCCAGTTTTGATTATTAGAAGAGTCCCTATCAATAATTCCACTTGTATCATCTGCAAATATATATTCAATAAACGAAGAGTTTTGGCCCAAAAAAATATAATCCTCATTATGCTAACTCCAGTTACTATAGTTAGCACCATTTGTGGGAACAAAAAAATTATTCTTTACTCACAAAAATGTTTGACAATGATAAGCAATACATCACATACAAACTTTGGCAGACCTCTTTCCCCAAAAAACATACCACTAAAGATTTACCAAGCACAATCTCGCATAAAAAAACGACTAACAGGATAAGACGAGCTCATTCTCACAAATATACAGTCTCATAGGATAAGCCGAGCTCAGTCTCATAAAAAAGGCTATCAAGATAAGCCAAGCTCAGACTCGCACCTATATAGTCATAAGTCGAGTTATGACTTAAAGGAAAACCGTCTAAGTCATACTCAATTAGTGGCCACCACCGATTTTTTACTTGAGAAGATTCTTGTCGAACCTTACTCACAAGCTATAACAGCAGTTATGACTTAGAAGGAAAACTCTTCTAAGTTATAATTTGATAGCGGCCACCACCAAATTTTTACTTCGGAAGATTCTTGCCAAGCCTTGCTCGCAAGCTGTCACAGCAGTTATTGCTTGAAGAAAAACCCTTTTAAGTCATACTTTGCTAGTGGCCACCACCGAGTCTCGTACTCGAGAAGCTTCTTGCCAAGCCTTGCTTGCAGGTTGTCACAGTAACTATTCCTTGAAGGAAAACCTTTCTAGGTCATAGTTCATAAGTTGCCGCCACCGAGTCTTGTACTCGACAAATTTTTTGCCGAGCATTGCTCGTAAGCTGTGTCTGACAAGTTACTATCTATCAAAGATCTCCACTAAGTAATGCCTCCTACACATCCTTTCCAAAAGAAAGCAAAAAAAAGAAGAAGAAAAGAGTATAGTAACCCTCATGGAAACTTAATCTCATATAATTTCTTTTCAAGCATTGCTTGCAATCTGTCACTGCAATGACACCTTGCAAGTAACCCTTGATGAATCATAATTTGTAGATGGCCTATACCGAGTTTTTACTCAAGAAGCTTCTTGCTGAGCGTTGCTCGCAAGCTGTCTCTGATAAGTCACCACTGGCAGGATAACCCCGTCAAAATGTGCCTCAAAGGCGGCCTAAGCTTTGCTTGCAACTTTATTACTCAATCTTGCTTGCTAAATCATTACACCAACAAAATGATCAAAGTTATGATTGAAGAAAAAACACGAATCTTAAGAAGTGATAAAAGGAATAAGCCAAAGAAATAATATGACTACTAAAAAGTATGTGTTCCAAAGTGAAGACGACAAACTAAGCAAACATGTAAAAAGATAGAATTCCATATTCAGTTTGCCAATCAAGCATGTTTGTGCCGACTGAAAACTTCAGCATATCCAGTATGTTTAAAAATTGATCACTCAAAGTAATTATCGAGCGTGCAAGCATGATTTGTCAAGCGCACAAACAAGATTTTTCCAGAAAACCAATTAGCTCAAATTAAAAGAAAAACCTAACAAATCAAAAAATATTCTAAGTGAGGAAACTAATCCCGACCATGATAGGGTCCTCGTGATGGTTCTTGTGATGAAATGGTTAAGAGAAGACTTCAGTGAGTCGATCCACGAGACTTTATAATAATTTGGACCAAAAGAGAAGATTTCTAGAGTTGATTGTCAATCGGCTAGGAAGTTGCTTGCAGATGATAAAGCGGTTTTTATGCCTAGATCTATCAAATCATTGAGGTAAATGGTTAAGCAAGTGGATGTCGAACCAATACTCAGA
>OVBA01009432.1:0-10629 GCA_900406435.1 Lepidium aucheri | reverse complement strand
GTTGCTACCACCATGGAAACTCTCTGATTTTGATTCGAAACTCACAAATTATAGAATTCGAAATGAAATAAAAGTTAACCCATTAACGGATTTCTGATTTTAAAATTTTGGGATTGACTATAAAGCCGTTCTCGTCAATTTTTCCGAGAAACAAAGAACTTTCCCTAGAAAAAAAACAAAAAAATCGTAGAAGACGAGAAACAGATTCTCTAAAACGAATCGATATAAGAATATGTACACAATTTGAAGCACAACAATTTTGATTGAAGAAGAGATTGCTAGAGAAAAATGTGAAGTTTTCTTCTTCGTGTTCTACTTTACAGACGAATAGAGGAAGAAGACAATGATGAGTCTTTTTTTTTCCCAAAACGGCGTCGTTTAACGATAGTTAAACAAAAGTTAACGATTTTTTAAACTCTGTTGAATTGTTCCGTTAAGCGATTTAACGGAGGGTTTAATTTGGCTGAGTCAACATAAATTTCGGGATGAGAATAGAAGTCAACAAAAAGTTGAGGCTGATTTTGGGAAATCCGATAGTTGATGTTTCAAATGGCCGAAATTTGAAAGTTGGGGCCCCATTTGACAATTTTCCCTTTTTTTATTGCTTATTAAGGTACTTTGTTGAATCTAATTTAAGTTTAATGCATTAAGTTTATTTGATCTTCATCTTTACTTTCTGCTGTTTATTTTCTTATTGATCTTTATGTTTATGAGGATGAAATCTCCTTTGATCCTCCACTCTCAAATCATGAGAAGTGAGTAGATCCTTATGGATCTCGAGGATAGGGAGATCGGAGATGAAATCTCCGATCCACTCGCCTAGCAAACATGGAATAGATCCGATCTCTTCTCATATGACTGAGCTTAAGGCTGATCTCTCTCTGATCAAGAGAGATCTGATTTGGGCCGAAACCCAAAGCTAGTGCTAAGGGAATCGGAGACCAAGTGTCATATGAGAGATGGTATTGATCCAACGAGGAGAGATCTAGCATGTGGATTGATTCATTAGATGTATTGGGCTGGACTTTAGGCTTTTGATCCGGCATGATTGCGGCTAGTGTTGTAATGGATCATTCGGATCGGAAAGGGGTCTTCGCCATGAGAATGGGTGGATCTAGCTTGTTCCTGTCTAGAGATCGCTGTATATAGCTTGGCGAGGATGGATCGGCAAGTTTACCGCTGGTCAAACACCTCCTATCCTCTAGATTCATGTTTATTGTCCTAGATTTATCAATTGTCATTATCTTGCTCTGTTTTATGATCAATTCTCTGCTTTTGAATGTTTTGTTCTGTTTTCATTTTGTCTCGTAGTGTATTTTGTCCTTTGTGCTAGTTTGAGAGCTTGCTAGAATTATAGCCTATCTTTGTGACAGATTGGTAGGTTGTCTGAACTAGAATCTGGTATTAGATAAGTTGCTTACAAGTATTCACTGAGTATTGGTTCGACTAATCCATCTACTTTCTACTACCCCTCAATGATTTGATTTCATAGACGAAAAATCTTGTTATCAGTGTGCATCAACTAATAAACTTGTTATGTGTTCTTGCTTATCTCGCAGGAGTTGAGACGAGGTTGAAAATTCTAAGTCTGTCCTCGGGTCTATACATCAAGGTTAACCTACGAGGCCTGCAAGGACAGAAACAACGACTTGTCAATATTTTTGAAACTTGGTCCTTATAGATCCAAGCTGTATGAAACAAAGACAAGTTATCAAAGCAGTAAACACGCAACTTGATCCTAAGACTAGTAAACTATAAATTGAAACAAGCAAAATTCCAATTTGGCAACGGCACCAATTTGATAAAAGAATTTTTGCGGTTCTTCTATCAAATCATAGAGTATGGTGGGAAGTAAAGGGGGTTTGTCGAACCAATACTCAGAAATGCTTACTAGCAATTATCTAATACCAAATCCTAGTTCAAGTTAATCTAAACATCCTATCACAATGATAGATCCTAAAAATACTAAACTAGCAAACTAGCACAAAGGAGAAAATAGGCTAAAGACAAGTTGGTGTTGTTATTACGATGGTGTTGATGTTTGTATAATATTGTGTTCTTATGTTCGTATAATATTGTGCTACGTTTATTAATCATGACTTTTTGTGATTGTTAAAACAGCATCCCATATTGGGCTACGTTTAGTAATGGCCCATTATGCAATCTCACTAGAAACAAACCCAAAATAAAATTCACCGAAGCTTCACTTGGCTTCACTTCTCAGTTCTTCACATCCGATAAGACATGTGGGTCTTACTGTACGAAAAAAGTATCCAAAATTATATGTCTAATTTGTGTCAGTTATGCAGACAAAAGATTTGACTATATATTTTAATATGAGTAGGATAACATAAACATGTGACTATAATGGTTCATCTATAATTCTAAAGTGGATACACATATTTCTATCCACCTTATTTACAACTTGAACCAAATGGTATACATAATTATATCCACTAAAATTTGGACTAAGATTCTTATGTTATTCTGAAGTTATCATATAAGTTATCCTTCTATAACGGATTATGACAGTTTGGAAGTTCATTATTGAAACTAATTTGTTGATAAGGTCAAATTTCATTGGTTTAGTTAATTTCATTGGTTTTCTTTGGTAACGTAAAATTTTTTTAATATTAATTGATTATGTCAAACAATTGGTTAATTTATGATAAGCATTACCTATATAATTCTTTCAATTTGGTTGAGGTAAACATAACATATTGACTAATATTGTTGTCGGTTCATATAAGAGTTTGTTAGAATTAGTGTGTTTGATCTTATAATACCCTTGATCACACATATTTCAACTAGATTACATTCTAATATGATAATGTAATCATACCCTTAAGATAAAATGTAAGTCACATTAAGTTTTTAAAATTTATTTTGAGTTGTAGTAAGAGATCATGATAATATGTCTTCACTTTGTCACTAGATACTCTATATCATGAACACAAGTATTGTTGAAATTTCAAATATAAGTGAATATTGTAAATTAAGGATTAGTAATCAAATGTAAGTATCAAAAATGCCATAATTTGAATGGTTCAACTAATTATGATAAGTTTATACCATGGTTAACTACAAATTATCCAAAAATAGCCAAAATATAACTAAATGTAATTATTTCTAACTACTAAACTAGTATAACTTCACAAAATTTTGAAATCTCTTTCCAAAAATTTAAAAATTTTCAATAAAATTCACCAAATACTTTCAATTATCTCTCCAAAAATTTAAAATTTTAAAATCTCCAACCCAAATTATTTCTCTTTAAATCTATCACAAAGATTCTTGTTCTCAAAATAGAATCCAACCCAAATTCACCTTCTTCTCTCAATTTATTTCTTACATTTCTTTCTCTCAAAAAATTCAAACTTTCATTTTTTTTTTACTTTTGCAATAGATTTCGATTTTGAGTTCTTGTCTCTGACTTTCAATGTTCTTTAAAGAATCAAACCTTTAGTGACAGCTTGTTCGACCCAAATGAAGATCCGAATAAAAGGGACCTTAGGGCATTTTACCGTTTGAAGAAGCGGAAAGATTGGATAGCTGAAAGTAATTATGGTATTCCTACGAAATAACCTTGTGTTGAAGATGTCATCAGAATTGCTGATTTCCCACATCCACTTCTTGTTGGAATTCCTCGAACACTTTCTTCCATTTGTTCCTCTCCGATAAAAGTAAGACAAGAACCCTACTTTTAACTTGCCCCCAAATTTGAACGACGAGGCCGTTACTACCATTACAACGCTGTTAATTTTCACCCAAATAAGAACGACATCGTTTTGGTAATCCTAACCCGACATCGTTTTGATTATTCTATTCTTCTTTTTATCAATTATTCTTCTTAAACAATCAATTAAACCGGATTCTTAATCAACAATTCTTCTTCAACTGGATTTTAACTCGAATGTTAATTCCTTGTTTCTTAAACCAGATTTTAATTTTCATGTTAATTCCTCTAAAACAACAATACTTCTTCTTAAACCAGATTTTCCTTAATCAATAATTCTTCTTAAACCAGATTTTAATTTTAATGTTAATTCCTCTTAAACAACAATTCTTCTTAACCAATAAATTAGGAATAAGTCTAAATCAATACTAAACCGGATTAGCATAATACAAAATGACCATTTCTACTACGTCTTTACTCTGCATTCCCATTACTCTAAAAGCCTTGTCTCTTCTTCGATAATCTTGTAACCCTTGGTTCAAAACCTGCACATGAGGGCTCAATACTAGAGCTCTTCTTCCTCTTCGTTGAATTTGGACCTTGACTTGTCCCTTCTCCATAGACTACTAACATGCTTCCTCTTCCTTGTTCTTCAGTTCTACCTTTGTACCAGAAATATCACCATGATCCGGGTTCTGTTTGCCCTTTTCCGTGAAAAGCTCATCCACGTGTGTCAATCTACCATTCATGGTATCAAGGCTTTTGTGAATTTTCTTGAAGCCCGAGATCATCATATCCTTAAGTTCTCCAAAACCACCTATTATTTGCTCTTTCACATTCCGATCTCGAGAAATCTCACCTCTTTTCCAGTGTCGCGCCTCTTTGTCAGCAAGGTGCGTCTGTTTGAAGTACACTTTCTTCTTGAAATGCACCAGTCGCCATATCTAGCCATCAACCATAGAGTCAGCCGCATCTTCTTCTTCTGGAATCTCAGAGATTAATTCTTCCCCATCCCAGTTTGCTTTTAAGATGCTTTGAATCATCTGTTAAGTAAAACACAAACAACAAGGACAATAACAAGTTAAGCAGCCAAAGTAACAAGTACATCAACGTGTTCGTACAAACCAGTTAAACCTTGCAACCAAAGTGACTAACCTTAACCTCTGTTTCATCAAGTGCTTTTTTATTTCCGTAACATTGAATCCCTTCCACGCGCATCCTCTGAACTTAGACTTGCACATTCTTGGACACTCAACTCGGGCATCTTTCACCATAACCCGAAACTCCATCAGTTTTGGTATTGCTTCAAACACAAGAAGCTACACCAAAAACAATAAAAAATAAGGTCACAGTACTATAATCAAATATCATAACAAATAGAAAGACCACACGTAAAATGAAGTTAGAATATACCTTTAGGGGAACAACAAAACCAGAAAAACTGGCATGCGGATTGGCAGCTTTGTTGAACAGCCCCATCATCCGCTTAATTTGATCAAAATTGTCATAAAAAGACAATCTACCCCACGGGAATGTCAAACAATCTTTAAGATTCGTGACAGTCTGCCTAATAAGTGGGTCAACTGAGGTTGCATGAACTCTTCTCTTTGCATTGCCTTTGAGAAAGGAATAGAGGAAATAAAGCACATCCATCTTCAACCTGTCCTTTGTGTAGTTCTTCATACACATGAACTTCTTCTCAATGGCTTCTTGAGTCACTTTAGCTTTCTTAAAGTACTTCTCCATAAACTTGAAGTTCTCAATCTCTTTGTAGTTGTTGGAAAAGTACTGGTAATGGAGACCGGAAAGTAGAGTGTGCTCTCTCAAAGAATAGCAGATTGGCACACCTTTAACAATGAACCATGCTTCTTTCTTCTTCTCAGTTTAGACAAAACGCAATAGAAGCATCTACATTCCCATCGAGCGGTGGTTAACATCCTTAGAAATATGAAAAAAATGAGAGAATTGAGGATGCTCATAGAACCACTCCTTTTCCGGGTTGTCAAGCATCTTCTCAATGTTTTCTACTGTCTTTGAAATGTAGCACTTTGTTGCGATTTTAATCATTTTTGTTGTACTCTGTTCTAGGAAGATACATCTCCATGGGTGGTGTCACTTTGGTTGCACCATCATCCGAATCCTACATTCAACAAACACAACTTACAAGTAACCATCCGTAGATTTTGATGCTTGTTTAACATGCAAATCAATATTCAATGATGCAGATGCATCAATAGTTTCTAAAACAGGTTCTATAGACTAGAGCAACAGAAGAAGAAACACACATCTTTCAAAGTAGAATATTCTTCATTAGTATTTTCAGAAGAAGAAACACACATCTTCAAAGGAGGAGCAACAGAAGAAGAAACACACATCATTCAAAGGAAATTCTGTTTCATGAAAAATGACATTACGAGAGATAAAGACTTCATTAGTATCCAGATTCAAGACCTTTATAACCACTACGATATTCTAAGAAAACACATTGAAGAGCATTGAGTAGCACGAGGACTGAATTTGTTTCTAGCACATCGAAATCATTCGCCTATCAAACTAAATACTGCAAATACACAATTGTGTTCCAAATACTGCAAATACACAATTGTGTTTCGAAATCTGCAAAATCATTCGCTTATCAAACTTAAAACAGAGAGCTAACTGAAACGTTCCAAATATAAACAATAATTCTGTTAAGTTGTGTCCATAAAGTAAGAAATACCAAAATGATCAAATACATATCCAAATTCAC
Organism: Lepidium aucheri; assembly: GCA_900406435.1. Lineage (NCBI taxonomy): Eukaryota > Viridiplantae > Streptophyta > Magnoliopsida > Brassicales > Brassicaceae > Lepidium > Lepidium aucheri. Next base: position 4,204 of record OVBA01009432.1, on the reverse strand, counting down.
CCATTTTAAAACCATCAAAATTCATCAGATAGAATAGAGAAATCTTGATTCAATTTCAAAATTTTAACACCTGTAGAATATCAATTTGAGCAAATACACAAGGATTCGAGGATTACCATTTCCATTCCTCTTTTTTCTTCATTATCACCTTGTGTTCCTTCTTCTTTTTCATTATCACCTTGGGTTCCTTCTTTTCTTCATTAGCACATAGGGTTTCTTCTTCTTCATCGATTCTTTCCTCTTCTTCCTCTGTCGCTTCTCCTTCACCTAATCCTCCATCTTCTTCTCCTTCTCCTTCCACTAATTCTTCATCATCTTCTTCCACAACATCGGGATCATCGATTCTTTCTTGTTCTTTCACAGCTTCGTCAACTCTTTTGCGCTGAGGATCCAAGCGAACCGGAGCAGTTTCAACAATTATCCCAAGGCCACTTCCTGGTAACCTCTTTGCTGCATTCTCCATTCTCAACATGACTGTAAAGATTCGCTGATTCCGATTATGATTTAGATTCCGATGACGACTACGGTGGATTCCAAGCTTTTCTGATTGTTGCAAGAGTAGGGATTTTTGTGAAAGAAGAGTCCAAAGAGAAGAGGATCGGTTATGATTCAAACCAGTAAATTTATAAAATTTTTGGTTTAATCGGTTTCAAAAAAATTGTTACTCAATTTGACCCAAATAATAAAATGGTTACGGGTTTGAGCCCCAAATAATTGGTTGGGTCACGTATGACTTAGGACACATCAGTAATTAACCATATTATAAAATTGAAGGAGTAGTTGTTAGGATCGCTAATTGTAATAGAAAAGGGAAGAAGAAAGTTAGAAAGGAAGAACAGACAAGAGATAAGAAGATCCTGAAATGTAGGAGAAGAGAAGATTACGGCTATTGAATATACTTTCTTAAATGCATAGAATGTTGGGAGAATTGAGTAACTAACATGTATTCAAAAACTAATTAAATAACTAACATAGTATTTTTGTATTTAAGAAACTAAGACTGGGGTCCAATTGTGTTAAGACTAATTACCCCTTGGATTGAAAGAATTGGATGACCCACCTTCTATTTCTTATATATCGAAATCCAAAAGAAATTTGTTGAGATTTTTTGTTTATGTGAGTTTACAATCTGCAACAATTATATGGGTTTCAACTATATTAAGAAGAGTGATTTTCTGGGTTTGGTGTTCGATTTTTGGAAAAAATCAAATTTGTGAATTTTTTTCTGGAAATTTTTACTATCAAGTTATTAATTTGCAAGAGATAGGTTAGATTTGTAGATTCCATCACAAAATTGAAGCCTTGTAGTAGAATTGAGATTCTTCGTTGTTTTTGGAGATTCGAGCTTAAATTTTTAACAAGAACCATAGATAGGGTTGAAGGTGTGTTTCAGACACTCATGAAGAAGATGATGACGAGTTTACAAAAAACAAGTATCAAAAACGAAAGCTAATAAATTTTTGACAAATTTGTGTATTTGCGGTAAGTTATGTAGTTGTAGTAAAACTTCATGTTAGATGTAAAGACAATATGAACTGGTGTGTGGTAAAAAAGATATGAGGTTCCAAGCGAGAATTAGCAAACAGAAGACAGTCTCAACGAATCTATACAAGAGTTTAGGACACATACAAGAAGACAGTAAACATTGTCTTGCAATTAGAACATATACAGAGTCCAGGGTAAATTGTTTTTTAGATTCAACCATATTTGTTAGCTTGAAATGTATATATTAGCTGCAAAATTATGTGAAAAAGATGTTGGGTAAAAAAGGGCAAGAGTTTACAAAATGAAGCACGCTTACACAGTAAAAGACATATGAGTAAGCATAACTGGATGGTCACCAGGTTGTTTTACACAAACGAAAAGAGCAATCTCTTGCAGTGGTATTCAAGCTTGTCCATCTCTTTGCACCTTCCTTGAATCATCTGCAATATGTGCTCGACCTTCTCGTTGGTTTCTTCATCGAACCATATCAGGTCTTTTTCTGCGGCACAACATGTTTTGGTGATATGATGGACTGGATATTACCCTGTAAATGAGATTGTAACATATAAATAGATTCAAAAACATATAATAAGTGCAAAACATATGAATAATTAATAACTGCATGCAACATTATTAACAGCAAGTATTAGTAGAGTCACCTACGGGTGTAAATATTACCAACATTATTCTAGAAATTTTCAATGACAATCATAGCTAGGGTTGCAGATAAGCTTCAGATACCTAGGAAGAAGATACAAATAATTTTACTGATACCTATTAAGATAAGAGATAATTATAAATTTATCATATAAAATAACCAATAACCGATAAATAAATTATTAACAGCCAACGTATTTGTTTGCATTAGCAACAAAGCCACATAACTTGTTCCTTAAGAACCCCCGATTCTAGACAAAGTATCCTGACAAATACTTTAGCTGCAAAAATATATGTTAGATGTAAATATATATAGTGGTTGTAAAACTTCACATTAAATGTAAATATATATAGTTGCTGCAGAAAAAATATGAATTGGTGTGTGGTAACAAAGATATGAGGGGCTAAGCGAAAATTTGAAAATTGAAGGCAGTCTCAGCGAATCTACGCAAGAGTTGCAGACAATATATGCAGCTAACTTAACTTTTTGCATATAGCGTTAAACATTATCTTGCAATCAGAAAATATACAGAATTTTCAGTTAGTTATTTGTTAGATAAATACATATTTGTTAGCTGGAAACGTATATATTACCTGCAAAATTATGTGAAAAAGATGTTGGGTTAAAATGGACAAGATTTTACAAAATGAAGAACGCTTACATAGTACAAACTAAATAATAAAATGCAAAAATTTTGTGGAGATGCAAAATACAAAGTTATGTGCAACCGTTGGAATCATGTCAATTACACAGTTATGTGGTTATCAAGTCTTTATCTCCGGCTACAGAGAAGTCTAGTGAAAATAATGAACTCCTCGTTAAACTACAAATAAATGTTTTGCAGCTATTACATATATAGGTATGCAAAATAAATATATATCGGTTAATTAGATTATTTGAAGTCAACTTATTCGTTTGCATATACCATTGGAAACAAGGTGAATAACTTGTTGCTTAAACTCAGAAACGCAGAACACCAAAACCCATTCCACACCCAGAGATAAAATTAAATCAGATTCTAGAACTTACCAACAGATAATACCAAAAGTCCAACCACACCTAGAACAATCTATGGCTAGAACTCGGTGGACGGTGAAGAGAAGAAACAAAGCTCCAGTTGTAGAGGAACCACCAGAAGAAATCCCGGTGGTCGGAGAAGAGAATGCAGGAGAAGAGAACGCCAGAGAAGAAGAAGATGATGACCCAATGGTATGTATCAATATTTTGATGTTATACAAATGCATATGAAGTAATACTGTGAGGGACATAACGAAGAAGAAGATGACAGCAATGGTATGTATCAATTTTTGGACATAATACAAATGCATATGAAGTAATACTGTGAAAAACTAGATAGTTATACAGTATCGTAAAACTGGTTTTAACTAGAGTGATTTTACAAACCGGATTAATATGTGAAATGGTTAGTAGTTGATTGGGATTAGGATGATTGGCGGCATTTCAGATGAAGTAATACTGTGTATAACTAGATAGTTATATAGTTTTGTAAAACTGGCTATAACTAAGTAGTTTTACTGTGTTTTCTTTTTATTGCAGAGTGGAGAAGAGAACACAGATGTGGATGATTGATGTGAACTCAAAAATACGGTTCATATGAATGGGTCATCACAAATTGTTTAATACAAATCTACACCAAGCCTAGTCACACGGCTAGGCACATATCATCTGGTACTAGAGCTTAAAGTTCCTATCTATTCAGGTTGTATTCATCCAACCTTTATTTTTCTATTTTTTTTGTTTTGTTGTTTGAATTTTATAAAAACCATAAAAGGCCATAAAAATTTAATTTTTTTGCTACAGTTAGATTTAAATCCAGAAAACCCATATAAAATTTTATTTGAGTTTTTACAAGTCTTTTGCTATTTTATGTTTATAAAGAAAACCATAAAAAATCCTTTTCGTCTGTTTTTTTGTTCGAATTTTATAAAAATAATAAAAACCAATAAAAATCCAATTTCCTTTTTTATAGTTAGTTTAAAACCCAGAAACCCCATAAAAATTGTTTCTTTGATTTTTAGAAGTCGTTTGCTATTTTATTTC
>OVBA01009431.1:0-10629 GCA_900406435.1 Lepidium aucheri | reverse complement strand
GTCAAACCGACCTAAGTCGGTTAACCAGGAATCTTGCCCTCAGAGTCCTTGTGCGAGCTTGGGCACCAAGGAGTGGTTCTTGTCTTTGTCCTCAAGGGTTGAGACTGAGTGGATGGTCCGAGTGTGATAGATTTATCTTCCCTCGCAACAGATAGGTTGAGGCTGGTAACTGAGGCATCTTTTCCTGAGCATTCCGAGCAGTCCTCGCCCTGCAATCCACAAGGTAGCGATTCGAGTTTGCACGATCTTTTTTGCCTAGCAGGTGATCCAATTGTCCTTAGCTCCAGTTTTAGCTCATTTTCCTAGATAAAACTCCAAACTCCAAATGAAAATTGAAAGAAAGCAAAAGAAACCTAAAAAGACCTAAGTAAATGGAAAATCTATCTAGACGGATACAAAACTACCTAAAACAAGACTCTAAAACCATCAAAAATCATACACATCATACTCTCACAAACCGTCTAACTCTCTTGTTATTGATTAATGTGCTTCTCACCACTTGTTTAGTAACCTTAAGATGATAGAGAACGTTTAAGTAGCTTTTAATACTTCCAAAAACAATCTAACTCTATTGTTATCAACTTATATGCTTCTCACCATATGTTTAGTAACCTATAGTTGATAGCAAACGTTGAACCAGCACTTACTACTCTCACAAACAGTCTAACTCTCTTTTTATTAACTTGCTACTCACCACTTGATTAGCAACCTTAAGTTGATAGAAAAAGTTGAACTTGCACTTATACTCTCACAAACCGTCTAACTTTCTTGTTATTGATTTACGTGCTCCTCACCACATGTTTAGTAACCTTAAGTTGATAGAGAACGTTAAACTAGCACTTACTACTCTCACAAACCGCCTAACTCTCTTATTATTGACTGACATACTTCTCAGCACTTGTTTAGTAACCTTAAGTTGATAAATAACATTGAACAAGCATTTACCACTCTCACAAACAATCTAACTCTCTTGTTATTGACTCACATGCTTCTTACCACTTGTTTAGTAACCTTAAGCTGATAAAGAACATTGAATTAGCATTTATCCCAACACAAACCGTTTAACTCTCTAGTTATTGACATATGTACTTCTCACCACTTGTTTAATAACCTTAAGTTGATAGGGAATGTTAAACTAGCACTTACTAGTCTCACAAAATGTCTAGCTCTTTTGTTATTGACTTATGTGCTTCTCATCACTTGTTTAGTAACCTTAAATTGATAAGAGAAAATTGAACTAGCACTTAATACTCTTACATACCATCTAACTCTCTTGTTATTGACTTATGTGCTTCTCACCACTTGTTTAGTCACCTTAAGATGATATAGAATATTTAAGTAGCACTTACTACTCTCACAAATAATCTAACTCTATTGTTATTGACTTATATGCTTCTCACCACTTGTTTTGTTTCATTAAGTTCATAGCAGTTATGCTCATAAACCGTTTAACTTTCTTCTTATTGACTCATGTGCTTCCCACCACTTGTTTAGTAATATGAAGTTGTTAGAGAACTTGACCTATCACTTATACCTGTCACAAACCATCTATCTCTCTTGTTATTTACTGAGGATCTTCTTACCACTTGTTTAGTAACCATTAGTTGATAAAGAACGTTGATTAGCACTTATACTCAAACAAACCGACTATCTCTTATGTTATTGAAACATGTGATTCTCACCACTTGTTTAGTAACTTTAAGTTGAAAGAGAACGTTGAACTAGCAATTATACTCTCACAAACTGGCTAACTGTCTTGTTATTGATTCATGTGCTTCTCACCACTTGTTTAGTAACCTTAATTTGATAGAGAACGTTGAACTAGCACTTAATACTCTCCCAGACCGTCGAACTCTCTTGTTATTGACTCACGTACTTCTCACCACTTGTTTAGTAACCTTAAGTTGATAGAAAATGTTGAACTAGCACTTACTACTCGTCTAACTCCCTTGTTACTGACTCACATGATTCTCACCACTCGTTTAGTAACACTAAGGTTATAAGGGACGTTGAATTAGCATTATACTCTCATAAAACGTTTAACTCCCTAGTTATTGACTTATGTGCTTCTCACCATTTGTTTAGTAACCTTAAGCTGAAAGAGAACGTTAAACTAGCACGTACTACTCTCACAAACTGTCTAACTCTCTTGTTATTGATTTATGTGCTTCTCAACACCTGTTTAATAACCTTAAAGTTATAGAGAACATTGAACTAGCACTTAATACTCCTACATACTATATAACTCTCTTGTTAATGACTTATGTGCTTCTCACCACTTGTTTAGTTACCTTAAGATGATAGAGAACGTTTAAGTAGCACTTACTACTCTCACAAACCATCAAACTCTATTGTTGTTGACTCATATCCTTCTCGCCACTTGTGGAGTAACATTAAGTTGATAGAGAATGTTGAAATAGCACTTATGTTGACAAACCATCTAACTCTCTTGTTATTGACTCACATGCTTCTCACCACTTATTTATTAACCTTATGTTGATAGAGAACGTTGAACTAGCACTTATGACTCTCACACACCATCTAACTCTTTTGTAATTTACTCATGTGCTTCTCACCACTTGTATCGTAATTTTAACTTGATAGAGAACATTGAAGTACCACTTAGTATACTCAGAAAGCGGTTAACTCTCTTGTTATTGTCTCATGTGCTTCTCACAACTTATTTAATAACCATTAGTTGATCGAGAACGTTGAATAGCACTTATGACTCTTTTGTTATTGACACACATGCTTCTCACCACTTGTTTAGTAACCTTAAGTTTATAGAGAACATTGAACTAGCAATTATACTCTCACAAACCGGCTAACTCTCTTGTTATTGATATATGTGCTTCTCACCACTTGTTTAGTACCTTAAGTTGATATAGAACATTGAACTACCACTTACTACTCTCACAAACCATATAGCTCTCTTGTTATTGTCTCAGATGCTTCTCACCACTTGTTTAGTAACCTTAATGTGATAGAGAACGTTGAACTAGCACTTACTACTCTCATAGTGTCTAACTCTCTTGTTATTGACTCACATGCTTCTCACCACTTGTTTAGTAACGTTAAAGTTATAAAGGACGTTGAATTAGCATTATACTCCTATAAAATGTTTAACTTTCTAGTTATTGACTTATGTGCTTCTCACCACTAGTTTAGTAACCTTAAGTTGAAAGATGATAATTGAATTTTTGCGGTTACTACTCTATCAAATCATTGAGATGGTGGAAGTAATAGGATGTTGAACCAATACTCATATGTGTTTTAAAGTAATTTAGACCATGTGATTCATCTAGTTCAAGTTAATCAATCATAGAAACCTGTCACATAACTATGAATCGTTTCAAATCATGCAAAATTACAAAATAAGCTAAATGACAAAAGCAAAACAAGGTGATGACAATCAAAACAAAGAATTTGTACCAAAAAGGAGCATAAAAAAAGTTTAAGCAATGATAAAGAAAGGATTTTGAGGAGTGGGTCAAGGATCGGAGATGATCTCGGCGATCCACACTTGCTGATTAGCCAAAGCGAGGGATCTCTAGAAAAAGACAAATGTATGATCAACTCACTCTCGTGGTGAAGATCACTATCTAAACCAGATGATCCAATATAACACTAGTCGCGATCATTCTAGTCCAGATGCATAAGACTTGACCCTGATTCATCTAATGACTGATCTGCACTCAGATATCTCTTTGGCGGAGCTAGGCATCTCTAGCAAGGTTAAAGGCATTCACTTCCGCAAGCACTTAGCGTGCGGTCATGACCTGGATTATGCCTCCGCTAATCAGGAAGAGAAAAGTATTAAGATCACCTAGATAGAAGAGATCTCCATGAACGAGTGATCAATCGAATATGGGTCTCACCGATTTCACCTCCGTTCTTCCCATCCTCGAGATCCAGGCAGATATACTCCGTCCTCATTTCGTGAGGAGAGAGGAATGAAATAGATATGGTGACCACTGTAAAGTAAAATAAAGGTAAAAAGAATAGAAAAGAAAGGACAGTAGCTAAATTACTTCATTAAGGATCAAAATCATTCAAACATTCAATTTATCATAAGAAAGATAAGAACTTTATTGCTAGATCTAAAACCTTAAGAAAGCGGCACAAAGTAAAGTTATTCTTTTTCAAATCCAAAATCAGACCAGATAAAAGCGTCATTAGAAAGGGTATTTATAGGGTTGTCCTCTTAACCCTAATGGTCAAGCTGACTTAAGTTGGTCAACCAGGTGGTCTGTAAAGTGGTCCTCGTAGGTGCTTGGGTGAGTAGGAATTGCGAGGTGCGATTCAGAAATTTGACTCATTATCTTGTTGCGAGTCCAGCATGCGAGGATGATTCCAATATAGAGTCTTCAGGTCTTGCATCAGATCTTCAGTCCATTCCTGAGGGTAAGATGATGAGGTGAGACTACGAGGCGAATTCATCTTCTGAGATTTGAGGTCCTGAAGCTTCCACAAGGTACTCTTCTGGCCTTCCTCGCGATAGAGATTGCAAGGTGGATGTGCGAGGTGTCTTTAATCCTTCCCGTTGGCTGCTTCCTTGATTGCTAAGTACTTCGACAGCTGCTCCTTAGCTCCATAGCTCCGTATTTGCTCCATTTTTGCTCCATTTACCTGAATAAACTCCAATATGCATTTGCAAATGCAAAGAGTGCAAACTACTTCCAAACAGGCCTAAGTGCAAAAGAAAATTGACCTATGCGGTTGTAAAACAACTTAAAATAAGACTCTAAAAGCATCAAAAATCACACACATCAGTTCCCCCAAAACTAAATCTTGTTTGGCCTCAAGCAAGTGCAATGACCTAAGCTGGAAAAACTAAACACAACAATGGGAATTCGGAACCAATTTACCAACTAAAGTGAATGCAAAAATCAGGGTCCTAGTTTCCGAGTTCTAAAGTGCAATTAAAATCAGTCTTACTTAAAAACTTTAGCCATATCAATCAAGGTTCGAACCAAGCTCAACCACGACGTAGTAGCGCATTCAAATCGGCCTATCCTTTTAACATTCATTAATTCCAAACCGTGAATCAGTCTATGCATCTCCTAAGAATTCGTTTGGCTATGGGTAAGGTTTAGAGATAAAGGTGATCTCTATTCGTAACTAGCCATTTAAGTGCAAAGATCACTCAAGAAATGGAATAAGCTTTAGCATACTGCTAAAGGTGAGTTCCAACAGACGCATACAAAGCAATGAATCCATCTACCTATACGCCCAAGTTGATGCTCATCCTAGCAATTCTAACCCAAGAATCAGTCCTATTCTACCCACTTATTCAAAACATTTTCATTTTTCTGGCAATAAGCTCTTGCGGTTAAGTGCGAGGAGGGGTGCAAGGGGATTTTTGTTAAAGTTTACTAGCGGTTTTGGGTTTTTATACATGGTAATTCTGGTTCTTTTGCTTCTCATCACACAAGAGTTTAGACCATTTTCTAGTCTATTTTTTTTATTCTTTTTGTACTTAGAACCTATTCTTCAATTATCTTTCCCAAGACCTTTACTAGACTTTACTTTGCAACCATCCCTTTTTCTCTTTTCCTGCTAGAATTTTATCCTTTTTACCCATTTTCTTCTTTCATTTCTTTCCCTTAGTTAGACACAAGCTATTCCCAAATTCAACCCAAACTATTCCATTCCTAGTCTAGCCCAAAAATCGTGGACTAAATACTACATAGAGACAGAAAAAGAGACCTCACTATCACACAACAAATAGCATATGGTTTTAAAGGAGATTATAATTCAGCAAGGCAGGTATCTACTTGGTTTAACAAGATAGATGCATGAAGGCAAAAGAAAATCCAAGTATTTTTTACTATCCACAAATTCATACTCGATGCATAGACATGATAATTAGAGATCAAAATTTAGGTTATCACTTAACAAGGATATGCATCAAATCAAAGCACATTAGATCTTGACATGATTTAGGCTAAAACGTTCCCTACATGGTTCAGTCTTAACATTCAATACAAGAATGGACTGCATTAAACAACTCGAGACTAGGGACATGAGTCTAGCATATTAATTGGCCTTCCACACGATAGAGATTGCAAGGTGGATGTGTGAGGTGTCTTTAATCCTTCTCGTTGGCTGCTTCCTTGATTGTTGAGTACTTCGACAGCTGCTCCTTAGCTCCATAGCTCCGTATTTGCTCCATTTTTGCTCTATTTACCTGAATAAACTCCAATATGCATGTGCAAGTGCAAACTACTTCCAAACAGCCCTAAGTGCAAAAAAAAATCGACCTATGCGATTGTAAAACAACCTAAATAAGACTCTAAAAGCATCAAAAATCACACACATCAGCTCCCCCAAAATTCAATCTTGCTTGGCCTCAAGCAAGTGCAATGACCTAAGCTGGAAAAACTAAACACAACAATGGGAATTCGGAACCGATTTAAGAAGCTAAAGTGAATGCAAAAAATCAGGGTCCTAGTTTCCGAGTTCTAAAGTGCTATTAAAACCAGTCTTACTTAAAAACTTTAGCCATGTCCATCAACATTCGAACCAAGCTCAACCACGACGTAGTAGCGCATTAAAATCGGCCTATCCTTTTAACATTCATTAATTCCAAACCGTGAATCAGTCTATGCATCTCCTAAGAATTCGTTTGGCTATGGGTAAAGTTTAGAGATAAATGTGATCTTTATTCGTAACTAGCCATTTAAGTGCAAAGATCACTTAAGAAATGGAATAAGCTTTAGCATAATGCTAAAGGTGAGTTCCAACAGACGCATACAAAGCCATGAATCCATTCTACCTATACGCCCAAGTTGATGCTCATCCTAGCAATTCTAACCCAAGAATTAATCCTATTCTACCCACTTATTCAAAACATTTTAATTCTTCTACCAATAAGCTCTCGCGGTTAAGTGCGAGGAGGGGTGCGAGAGGATTTTTCTTAGAGTTTTCCAGCGGTTTTGGTTTTTTATACATGGTAATTCTGGTTCTTTTGCTTCTCATCACACAAGAGTTTAGACCATTTTCTAGTCTATTTTTTTTGTTCTTTTTGTACTTAGAACCTATTCTTCAATTATCTTTCCCAAGAGCTTTACTAGAATTTACTTTGCAACTGTCCCTTTTTCTCTTTTCCTGTTAGAATTTTATCCCTTTTTACCCATTTTCTTCTTTCATTTCTTTCCCTTACTTAGACACAAGCTATTCCCGAATTCAACCCAAACTATTCTATTCCTAGTCTAGCCCAAAAATCGTGGACTAAATACTACATTGAGACAGAAAAAGAGACCTCACTATCACACAACAAATAGCATATGGTTTTAAAGGAGATTATAATTCAGCAAGGCAGGTATCTACTTGGATTAACAAGATAGATGCATGAAGGGAAAAGAAAATCCAAGTATTTTTTACTATCCAAAAATTCATACTCGATGCATAGACATGATATTTAGAGATCAAAATTCAGGTTCTCACTTAACAAGGATAGGCGTCAAATCAAAGCACATTAGATCTTGACATGATTTAGGCTAAAATGTTCCCTACATGGTTCAGTCTTAACATTCAATACAAGAATGGACTGCATTAAACAACTCGAGACTAGGGCCATGAGTCTAGCATATCAATTGGAAAGCAAGTTCGGTTATCACCTTCATTATTCCCAAAACAAGTGCAAGATGCATGAAACCTATTCAACTACATGAACACTCTATTTTTTTCGAATTCAATTTTCAAGATTTTTTAATTTTTTTGGTTTTGTTATGCCTTATATGCCATGAAATGCAACACGAAAATGCAAAAATGAAAAGTCTTTTTGGTATTTTATCAAGCATAAATGGATGCATGAACTACTCATGAAAATAAAAATAAGAAAACAGAAACTAAGTAAGTACACTCTAGACTCCTCCCCCTAACTTAAATCACACAGTCCCTTGTGTGAATAGAAGTCCAAGACAGTTGCCTAGACAAATAGCAAACAAAAAAAAGAAAAACATGAAGCGGTATGTACAATGGTGCAGTGTGGTACCTTAATAATCGAATACGTGAGCAGTTGAGGCGTTCATGTTCTCACCACTTGTTTTGTTTTATTAAGTTGATAGAGAACGTTGAACTAGCAGTTACGCTCACAAACCGTTTATATGTCTTCTTATTGACTCGCGTGCTTCTCACCACTTGTTTACTAACCTTAAGTTGATAGAGTACTTGAACTAGCACTTATACCTGTCACAAACCATCTAACTCTCTTGTTGTTTACTCATGATCTTCTCACCACTTGTTTAGTAAACTTAACTTGATAGAGAACATTGAAGTACCACATACTACACTCACAAAACGGTTTACTTTCTTGTTATTTACTCATGTGCTCCTCAAATCTTGTTTATTAACCATTAGTTGATAAAGAACTTTGACTAGCACTTATACTCTAACAAACAATCTAATTCTCTTGTTATTGACTTATGTGCTTCTTACTACTTGTTTAGTAACGTTAAGTTGATAGAGAACATTGAACTAGGATTTAATACTCTTACATTCCGTCTAACTCTCTTCTTATTGACTTATGTGCTTCTCACCACCACTACCATTCTGTCACTGTGATAGGCTATGATATTGAGTGAGCTTGCAAAATAGACAATAGGACAAACTACACTAAAGACAAAATAAGACTAGAATTTAAATGATCAAAATAGAGAAATGACCTAAAAATAGAGCACAACAATTACAATAAAATAGAAATAAGATTAAAGGCATAGATCTAAAGGATAGGAATGTTGGTCACTGAACTCTTTTGAGCGATCCCTAGATCGGGACAAGTTTAGATCAACCTGTTGTCACAGTGAAGATCCCTAACCGGGTCGAATGATCCATTATGACGCTAGCCGCGATCAAGCCAAACCAGAAGCATTAAGCTAAGCTTAACTCGCCTAACAGCCGACCCACATGCTAGATCTCTCTTCGGCGGATCAAGCCATCACTTACATAGCACTCGGTCTCCGATTCCATTGGCGCTAGCATTAGGTCACGTCCCAAATAAGATCTCTCTTGATCAGGGAGATATCAACATTAAGCTTAGCCATGTGAGAAGAGATTGGAGTTCAGATCATGGCTAGAACGGCAAGATATTCAATGGACTCACCTTCGATCACCCTATCCTTGAGATCCACACGGATCTACTCGCACCTCATGGAATGAGTGCGAAGGAATATGGTAGATGTAACTTGCATAAACATAAAAAACTTAATTGAGATTGCATAAAGTAAAGATGAAAAACAATATAAACTTAAATCATAAACTTCATTAGAACATAATCATAAAAGGGTACCTTAAACAAGCATAAAGGAAACAACAATAAAAATAGAGAGAGTTTTTCTGCTAAAACATCAGATAAAAATGATAAGAGAGTGATTAGAGGGTATTTATAGGGTCATTTGCATAACCCTAATGGTCAAACCGACCTAAGTCGGTGAACAAGGAATCTTGCCCTCAGAGTCCTTGCACGAGCTTGGGCATCGGGAGTGGTTCTTGTCTTTGTCCTCGGGGGTTGAGACTGAGTGGATGGTGAGAGTGTAATAGATTTATCTTCCCTTGCGGCAGATAGGTTAAGGCTGGTGAATGAGGCATCTTTTCCTGACCATTCCGAGCAATCCTCGCCCTGTAATCCACGAGGTAGTGATCCGAGTTTGCATGACCTTTTTCGCCTAGCAGCTTATCCAATTGTCCTTAGCTCCAGTTTTAGCTCCTTTGCTCCTTTTCCTAGATAAAACTTCAAACTCCAAATGCAAATGCACAAAAAGCAAAGCAAACCTAAGTAAACGAAAAATCTATCTAGACGGATGCAAAACTACCTAAAACAAGACTCTAAAACCATCACAAATCACACACATCAGCTCCCCCAAACTTAGATCTTGCTTGGCCTCAAGCAAGTGCAATGACTTAAGGTGGAAAAGCTGCACATAAAAGTCGGAACATCTTGTCTAACGAACAACTTGCTTAAGCTAAACCGTAATCCACATGTGGGCTCTATCATTTTGGAAACTGCAATGTAATCATCCTCAAATATAGCATTCAACCTATGGATTCTTATCACCTAAGCTGGTTTCTAAAGGTACAACTCTAATTCCTTATTTCTTTTTGGTGCGGTCCTCAAAAGAGACTAGAGATCAACAAGTACATGTTTCGACTTCCCTAAGCTTAGCATGATCATTTTTAAACTTAAATGGTTCCCTCTCATTAAAATTTTGCTGCCTGATTATTCATTTTTTTCATTTTCTTTTTTTTTCTCTTTTTTTTTCTTTTATTGTACATTTTGGCTTGTCTGACATTGGCGTACACAAACATGAAAGGTTACAGGTTTACGCTTCCTTCCAAGTTTCTCCACCAACCCGCATATGGAGAAGTTAGTGGATATACACAGACGTGAAAGGCTACGGGTTTACGCATCCTTCCCGCCGCTTCACCTTTACCACTTACTCGTTTTAAGTTCTTTGCGGGCAGCTTANACTTAACTTTTGAGAGGGCTTTACCAAGCACACACTTTTGGATCATGCTAAACATAAAGAAGGAAGGTATTGATGCATCTCTAGGCTCTAAATTGGAATTTTAAGTCAGTTTTAGAAGGAATCAAACTACACCTATTCAAAACACAACCCAAGCAAAGTT
>OVBA01009430.1:0-10632 GCA_900406435.1 Lepidium aucheri | reverse complement strand
ACGAATGTAATTTTGTTATCAGGTTTTTTGTTTACTCATTAAGGGTAAAATGATAATTTTGCTACCCATGTGAGTTAGTTTTGGAATAAAAATGAAAGGGATATATTTTTGTATTCAAAATCAATTTTTGGGTTACTTTTGATATTTTCCTTTTTTTAATAGAAAATACAGAAAAATATATTTGATCAATAGTTAAGTGTTCATTTATGTAGTCTTTCATATCGAAACTCAGTTAGGGAGTCATGTAACCCTGCATGATATTTCTGGGGCAGGTTTGGAGGGGTGGTTTTCAGTTTATGAATTTGACAGAAACAAAAATCTTGAAGTTAAAGTCCTCCTATTAACATCATTTATATTCTATTATCTAAGTAAAACTTATCACTTGTTCCGTAGATATATATATATATATATATATATATATAAAATTTTAACATGGCTATAAAGTCAATGCATTTTTTTTGGACGATAATAATTTAATTTGGATAAGTTTTGTGTACATAGAACATTTCCCAAAAGAATCGCATGTCCGTGTCGAGTGGTTGCCCACAATCACATAAGTCAAGTTCCAACAATCAAAAAGAATGTTAACAAAAAAAAAACCAATAAAAAAGAAATAGAAATAATAAGAAAGTAATTCAACATTTTAAGTGGAAAGTTAGAGAGAAAAAAGTTAATATAAAAACTTGAAACGGCCCTTGTAAAAATGTTATAAATTTCGTGCCAATGAAAATGAAGAACAAAACAAATGAAGTTTGAAAGAAAAAAACAACTTTTACAAATTAAGGAGAAATGATAGATATTATCCAATACATTTAGATAAGATGCATTACATGTAGCACAGTTCCGACACATCATGCTTCTTGTTTACCAAGGAAATTCCTCAAGGATTGTTGGTATAATTATAATCCGGTAGTAGCGGTTTGGTAGAAGCTGCGGCAATTAGGGTTGGGGTAGTGATTTGGGCAACGGTTGTGAATACTGTTGGTGTTCATGTGATTGATATAAAGGAGGCATATATATTGGAACTAGACCACTGTTTGGCTTACCATTTACATCTGTTTGAACTGTCCCGTTACTCGAGGTCTTCTGAGTCGGAGGTAGATACCTAACAGTGATATATGCTTGGGGATCTACGGACAGTGATAGATCAGTTGAAACTGTAACTTGTTTTGCAAAAAACCTATACGTGAAGCTCACGACACCTTTTTTACCGTAAGGACCCGTTAAAGCGTGTGTTTCCAACTTCATACCATTATCATTATCTGTGTTTGTTAACGGAGAAGGTGGATTTGAGCTTAATAGCCGTTGAATCGGCAGTCTGACTTCTCCTATTACCTTATCACCAAGGAAAGGTCGGTGGCTTATCAATTCTACTAAGAGGATCATATGCCCTTCTTCTGCTAACTTCTCCTCGAAGGAAAACTTGATTGCGTGATCCCACTTGGGATTTTTATAAGCTGCGAAATCGACAGGCGTATTATATCTACTCCTAACTTTTCTGTCCTTAAGGATCGCAACGGAAGCGTATACGTCCATGGCCGAGAAAGCGTTGACATCTTCGATGTTCTTGGCCAGTTTGATCACAAGGTCTAGGATCAGTTCCTTCGTTGCGGTTTGAAATGGAGGAGGAACTACGACGGCAGGTTGGGAAGTTCTTTCTGGATGATCTGGCTTTGGATTGACGATTTGACAAACTGACGGAGGATTATCCGTTGGAGGAGTTTCTGGCGCCGGAAGATACACATCATCAACAGGTACCGGTTTAAACCGGTATGAAAGGCTCAGCGTTGGTTTGGTGGTACTTTCTTCTATGACTTGTCCTATGACTGTGATGGGACAAGTCATGGACTTCATTTTGTTTATCTTACCATTAGTAAGCGGTGGAATAGGATTAGAGGCTAGAAGCTCCTGAACCGAGACGTTGACTTCTCCTAAATAAAGATCATTCTCACCTTCAAGCCAATAGCTATATAACTTGACTTTCACGGTTACCAGACCTTCTTTGGCTTCTTTCTCGTTGACGGAGAACTTAACGGTGTGATTCCACGTCGGATTGGAACCACCGTCGTTGTCAATCGGTGTTTTCGCCGTTTGTTTTCGTTGACTAGTGTTGCCGCTGATTAAAACGACGGCGTATACGTCCATTTTGTCCGAGGCATCGTTATGGCTGACGTTATTAGCTGATACAATTTTGAGCTCAAGAACTGGATTCTCTATGGCTCTTTTTTGCAACTGTTTTGAAGACATTTTCAAGAGAGCTTCGTTTTGTTCTGTTTTGGCAAACGTAAAAGTAGACATAGGTTTTTATACTAAATTTATTTGTGGACATCTTCTTATGTTACAGAATTAATGAAAAGGTGATATGAATGTCAACTGTATATATTAAAATTGACCATGTCTTAGAGTATATATCCTATTATAACACGCAAGAAAATATAATATATATACATATTAATATTAGTCATGTAATTAAATATCCGTATCCACTGGATATCTGGATCTTTATTCGAAATTTTATCCCAAAAACAGATATCCAGCAAAACGGATATGTGGCCAAAACTGATACGAATACGAATACGAATAGTAAAATTGAAGATCGAGCGGATACAGATACGGATATGGATAATACGGATTTCGAATCCAGATATCCGGATATCTGTAGTTTTTTTATTATATATATATATCTATATTTTTTTACGTTTGAATACGAATTTTCATTACTATTATTTTATATTTATCTTTTTATTGTTTCTTTAATTTATTTTTCTAATCATTATTTATTATTTAAAAAACTAATAATTAATTATTATTTATTTTTTAAAAGAAAAAGCAAATTTTCAAGAAATGTTTTTTTATTTTTTATTTATAATATTTAAAACGAATATAGATATATATTTAGATATTTGCGAATATCTATTATTTTTACGGATATCTAAAATCCGAATATCAATAATTTTGGATATGAAAATAAATATTAATTTGACAGATCAGACAGATACGGATACCGATATTCTTAACATAGTCGAGATATCTTTTTGTTATAGCCCTAATAAATATGTACTCTCACGGAAAACAATACAATAAAAATGATGACGCCAACCATATTTTAAAAGGTCACCTTGGTCAGAACGATTATTGTAGGAGCCAAATAATATCGATTTAACGCCAGTCAATGCTTCCACGTATAGTGGCGTTNTTTTTTTTTTTTTTTTTTTTTTTTTTTTTTTTTGTTAAAGTAGTGGCGTTCTTTGTTTTGTTTCTTTTGTTGATCAAAACGATACAGCGTTACTAATAACAAATGATCGATTTTTTTATTATTTTTTTTTTCTCTCTTTTGACAATAAGCTATTTGAAAAAAAAGATTTCTTTTTCTCTGCTCTCTAGTTAAGAAAGAGAGGCAGAATCCTTCACCAGATCCGATTAGGTTGCTGGTTAAAGCTGAAGAATTCATCATTTTGTTTCAATCCCCGGCGATTAGCAACATCTCCTTTGTTCCTTGGATGAAGAGGTGCTACATGCACACCTAATCTCATCTAGATCCGATAGCCGACAACCCTTTCGATCAGCAGGATCCCCTGATTTCTTGATTGCATGTCCGATCAGCTCAAGTAGTAAGCACCTAAAGTAAAGCTAGACCAAAGTTGGCTGGATTTTCAGCCCATTTTCCCACCAGACGGACGAAACCTGGAAAGTATACCAAGAGAAGAATCAGAACATCGATCGCATCTTTCTTTAAACAACATGCAACCGGAAATACATGAAGCTTTCAACTCTCTGCAAATTGATGAGGAACCGGTCGATCTTCCCCCCACTGGAAACTATGTGAACCAACAAGAGCAAAGTCACATACTCATCGGACGACTTCTCAATCCGAAAAAGCAAAATATGGCCAAAGCAATGATCACGCTTCCACGAATTTGGAAAATGCACAAAACGATTGTGGGTGCAGTACTTTCTCCAGATCATTTCCAATTTTCTTTTCCATCGGAAGAAACCTTATCAACAATAACCCGAGTGGGTTTATGGACCTTTGAGGAATGGGGAATCGCGGTAAGTGCGAAAAAAGATTGCAAAGAAGAAGAAACACTAACAAAAATTCTGATTTGGATTAGGATATTTAATATACCTTTCCAACACCGTACAGTGGATCTTTTTAAAGCCATTGGAAGTACTTATGGTGATGTGCTTGAAGTGGACTATGATGAAAATAGAACTTCTCTGCATGTTTTCACTAGGGTTCGTATCATATATGATTTAAACTCACCATTAAAGCCCAATAAAGCTTTCAGATTCCCGGATGGTAAAGTACTCAAGGTGCCGTTGGAATTTGAACGAGTTAAGAAATCCTGTTATTTTTGTTTTAGACTGACTCATGATCGTAGCCAGTGCCCATGGCTAGAAATAACATCCCCACCACAGGATGTGGAGAAGACAGCAGCTGGATCGAGTTCTTCAAAAAATTTTCATAATAGAGCTCCACAAATATCAACAGCTCCAACAATTCCTGGGCAAGACTCTCATAACTTACACAATAGTCGCACTCCTCAACAAGAGCATCCAAGTTTCCATACAACGATACCATTGCAAATGTGGAATCTTACCAACAACGATCAACAAGCCTACTCGTCTCAGCAAAATAACGACCTCTCCTCTACATCTTTGCATCACAAAGAAAACACAGAAGGAATACATGCTCTTCAAAATTTCACTTCCCACATCCGCCCCAGTAAAACCACATTGAACAGAATAAGAGAATGTATGGAAGGAGGACAAGAATCTACCCAAAAAAGCAATCAGACGAGCAAAATTTCCACACATACGTCAGGGAACATAATAAAAAACGTAAGCTACCGGATGACCTACAGGATAATCAAAATAAAGCCTCGGGATCTACAAAAAAAGGTATGGTGACTCCCCTTAAGTCACCCAAAGAGCAATGAGTATTTTAAGTTGGAACTGTCAGGGATTGGGGAGTGCCCTGACAGTTCGTAGACTTAAGGAAATAAGGAGATCCTTATTTCCAGATTACTTATTCCTCATGGAGACTAAAAACACGATTTCGTATCTATATAAGATTAAAGATTGGCTAGGCTACTCCAACCTTTTTACTATTGAACCTTCTGGTTTAAGTGGAGGTTTAGCTCTGCTATGGAAAAACACAGAAGACTTAATCATCTTACAAGGAAACGCAAATATGATAGATACTAAGTTAAGGATGGGTAAATACTACATTTTTGTGTCTTTTGTTTATGGTCACCCAATACCTCAGTATAGAACAAGAGTATGGGATCAAATAAAAAATATCAACTCCATAAGGACAAAAGCATGGATGATGGTAGGAGATTTTAATGAGATTCAAGATCAAAATGAGAAGCTAGGAGGTGCAGTAAGACCGAAATGGTCTTTTCAACCTTTTAAGGACCTCATTAAAGTTTGTGATATGGAGGAATTCACAAGATCAGGAGCAAATTACTCTTGGGTGGGAGTAAGAGGGGGCCATTGGATTCAGATCAGACTGGATAAAGCTTTTGGTAATTCAAGGCTACGGTGTCTATATCCTCAAACCAACTCGACATACATGGACCTTTGGGGATCTGATCATCGACCACTTTTAGTGAATTTTGCTTCAGAAGCATTCATTTTCACCAAAAGGTTCTTTTTTGATAACAGATGGACAAAACAAAAAGGTTTCTTGGAGCTGATTCAGAAAAGCTGGAATGAGAACCCCAACATGGACATAATAGGTAGACTAAGGAAATGTAGACAACACATGGTTCAGTGGAAGAAAACCAAACGTTTAAACTCGGCTCAGAACATTAACAACATTACCACTTTAATCGAGCAAGAGGTCAGCAAGGTATCGCCTAACACTACTCTGATAACTAAACTAAAAGCAGATTTAATGGCACAAGTCCACCTAGAGGAGGAATTCTGGAAACAGAAAATTAAAGAAAAATGGGTCAAAGAAGGAGATGCTAATACAAAGTTTTTTCACACCTGGGTGAATAAAAAAAGAATGAGAAATCATATTTTTTGTCTTAAAGATGAGGAAGGCAATAAATATTATTTAGAAGGCTCTAAAGGGGACATTGCAACACGATACTTTCAAGAATTATTCTCCTCACAAAGACAGAGAGTAAACAGGGAAACGCTCAGGTGTATTACGCCAACACTTAAGCCAGAAATGAATGCCAAACTGATAGAACCTCTTAGGGAAGAAGAAATTCAAGCAGCAATATTCAGTATAAAGCAGGATAGTGCTCCGGGACCAGATGGACTGACTGGCACATTTTTTAGATGTTACTGGGATATCCTGAGTAAAGAACTTACGAAAGAAGTCCAAGATGTGTTTGCGATAGGAAGTATTCCACAGGAATGGAACTATACTTACATAAGTCTAATCCCTAAAAAAGAGAATGCAGTTCACATGACTGATTATCGCCCTATCAGCCTATGTTCAGTGCTGTACAAAATAATTTCCAAGATCATTACGACAAGGCTCCAACCTATGCTAAAAGACATTATTTCACCCTCACAAGGGGCGTTTACGCCGGGGAAACTAATCACTGATAACATTCTCATTGCACATGAACTGGTTCATCACATCAACACCAACAGGAGAGGCAAAGGATCATATATGCTTGTTAAAATAGACATCTCAAAGGCATATGATAGATTGGAGTGGGACTTTATAGAAAGTGTGTTAAGTAATTTGGGATTTGATACTAAATGGGTACAGCTAGTCATGAGCTGTGTAACTTCGGTTTCATACTCAGTTTTGATAAATGGGCAAGCACATGGTCTTATTCATCCTGAAAGAGGCATCAGACAGGGAGACCCGCTTTCACCATATTTATATATTCTATGCACGGAAGCGCTCACAAAGAAGATAGAATCTTTATCATTACAAGGAAAATTGACGGGCATGCAATTCGATTCGGACGGACCGGTAATAAGCCACCTGTTATATGCTGATGATAGTTTATTTGTCTGCAAAGCAAATGTACAAGAAGCCACGTCGCTAAAAGATCTACTACAGGAATACGCAGATATTTCTGGCCAACGAATAAACTTTGATAAATCGGCTATTACTTTTGGTAAGCTACCAGAATACAGAAAACAAGAAATTAAAGACATTCTGGGGATCACATCAGCTTCAAGTATGGAAAAATATCTTGGACTCCCACACTCATTCTCCGGATCCAAAACCGCGACTTTAAGTTATTTAACAAGAAAGCTAAAAGCAAAAACTTCCTCATGGTACGCCAAATCCCTCTCCACGGGGGCAAAGAAATAATGCTTAAAACGGTGGCAATGTCACTTCCTATCTATGCAATGTCATGCTTCCTTCTCACCAAAACTCAATGTAAACAACTCACCAAAATTGCAAGAGATTTCTGGTGGAATCAAGAGGAAGACAGGAAAAAAATCCCATGGGTATCCTGGAAAAAGATACAACAAATGAAATCTCAAGGAGGGTTAGGGCTAAGGGATTTCGAGTCCTTTAACATTGCACTACTGGCGAAACAAGCATGGCGAATATTATAATGTTCATCTTCTCTCCTCGCCAGACTGTATAAATCCATATATTTCACGAGACAAAATTTTTTGGATGCCCCAATGGGTAGCAAACCTTCATATGGATGGAAAAGTATTCAAAAAGGAAAAGACCTTTTAAATAAAGGCTTAGTTCGACAAATCGGTAATGGTCAGAATACTTTTGTCTGGACTATAAGATGGATTATGGATTCAGCTCCAAGACCTCCTATCAGTAAAGAGACAAGGGTAAATGTTAATCTCAAAGTCAGTGACTTATTAAACCAGGATGGATGGAACTTGGATGCCCTCCATAATTTCATTCTTCCGCAAGATATCCCGAAAGTATTAAGAATCAACCCTATACTAGATAAATATGATGATTGGATATGGGGTTATAACCACTCAGGGGAATACTCAGTTAAAAGTGGATATTGGCTCAGAACCCATCTGATAGACTATGGAAACGGACAGCAACATGAGCAGCCGAATCACAACAATATACTCAAAAGGAAGATATGGAAAGTGAAAGCTCCGTCTAAAATAAAAAATTTTATATGGCGATCCCTTTCAGAGGCCTTACCGGTACAGAAACTTCTACATTATAGAAAGATAACTGACTCTCCGTTATGTCAGATATGTACGTCTGCTAATGAATCAATACATCACATGCTATTTGAATGCCACACGGCTAGGCAATTATGGCGTCTTGCCAATGTTCCAGAACCAAGATCAGGATTTATCACTAATTCCATAGAAGGTAACATATATCACCTACTCCAACTTCAATCTCAATCAATGATTCCTAGGGATATTAGCCATAGCTTTCCTTGGATCCTCTGGTGTATTTGGAAGACTAGGAACTCAATAGTGCTGGACAAAGCACAGCCAAATCTTTTATCAAATTTCCAAGAAGCTAAGAGAGAAGCAGAATTTTGGTGGAGACTACAGGAGGAAAAGGAATCATTGGAGAGACAAAAGAGAGTTTATAGGACGAATATAAATCAGACAGATGCTAGAAGAGCCAAATTCAGGGTATGGTAGAAAATAAAGTATGATAAGGGATCAAACCTACATGGAGGAGCAATCATTATACAAAATAAAGAAACTTTGGAGTCTTGGCATGCAAGGCAAACAATATATAGCTGGGGAGATACTATGCAAGTACAATTACAAGGACTGATTAATGCTATACAATGTATTTTGGACCTCCATTTTTTCCCAGCTACCATCTTTCTTGAGGAGGCAAGAATTTTGGAATGCGTGAATGATCGAGACAAGTGGCCAAGATTACGATATCTATTACAGCGTATGAATATACTTCTGAACCAAATTACTGGCTCACATTTCCAACTCATATCGAAACAAGCACATTCTTGGCAATATTTGATAGCAAACAGTGTTTGCCAAGATGGTCGCTATCAAGACTATATGGCCAAAGATATTCCCAGCTGGCTAACTAAATACAACCCGCCAGAACATTTCACCAGGATATGAATGCCTATTGGATGTCTGTCGATTTTGTCGTGTCAGGATTACTTACCATGCAAGTCTCGAGTTCACTTAGTCTTTTCAAGGCAAGAGCAAGCATTAATGGGCCTCAGATTTTAATCCCATTATTAATTGCTAATCATAAGCCCAACTCACCAAATCATATCTAATGATTACCTTTCTACTCCCAAAAACTATACTCTTGGAACCTACTCTCTTTGTTCACTCACCCACGCCAACTCTTATACCCTCTACATCACGTTCCTATTAAACCCAATGATTACCTACTTTCTCTTCCCACCACACTCATCACTTTAGAAAGCAACACATGGCATTTCAACTCACAATGGTCCAATCACAACACTCTCACACCAACAACAAAATCGGTCTTGGAGAAATGGAAGATTTTAGGCGGCTAAAAGATACTCTTGGAGGACATGCATTGGTGGAACAGATGCTAGAATCGAGACTTTCTTCATGCGGACACTTGGACCGTGAGGAGGAATTTTTCCTTCATCACCGAGAGGGTTATATAAAACGGAAATGATCCCACCATGCGAGCATCTCTCATCTCCTACCATTTCCACAAAGATTTTAGCAACAACCATGGTAGACAACTTTTGGGCGGCTTCGGAACAATTCCACCTAGGGCGAAGAGACGAAGAGGTGCGTATACCGTACTATGCATATTACGGTTCGGAAGAGATGAGTCGCCTGAGCTTGGTTGCACGTCCCATGAATTATGCCGAGCAAGACTTGGTTGAGATGGCGATGAATTTCCCAAGAGCGTGGAGAATGGAGACGAGGGTACAAGGAAGAATAATCGATCATGACTACGTTCAATTCTTGTTCATGTCCGAAGTTGATCTTGTCTCGGTACTTCGTCGCCAGCCACTATCTTTCAATGGTTGGTTAGTGTTAATACAACGTTGGGAACCTATAGACTCAAGCTTGTACTTTCGCTCGGTTCCGATTTGGATTCAAATCCACGACTTGCCTCTCCAATACGCTTCACAAGAAACGACTAGGCTAATAGCAAGATCTTTAGGAGAAGTCCTCGAGCTTGATGTTCAAAGCTACTCAATCACACGGGCCACCACAATACGCGCGAAGATAAGTGTCAACCCCTTTGCTCGTTTAAAGTTTTACAAGCCAATAAGGTTTCAAAATGGTGAACGGATTCAAGTCTTTATTCACTATGAAGGGATTACGAATTTCTGTCTTAATTGCCAAAAGTTGACACATGCAACCAGATTGTGTGCATATATCCCTTCTCCTGCGGATTATTTACTTCCCGAGGACGAGTTTGATGCACATAGCAACTCTCCATCACTGGCTCGATCTCAAATGGAATACCAACACTATGAAGCCGCAGTTATCACTCCAACAACACAACACTCACACTCAAGGGTCAATTCTCAAGTCACACCTCAAGCCATGGAGACATTTCCGGCCTTATGGGAAACGATGAGGGACATTCGCCTAAACAATGAAGACTTCTCCCGATTCACTGCAGCCATGGAACTTGATTTGGCTACATCGTCGGATCAAGAAGAAGTGGCGTTCTTGATCAACCGAGAGACAAAAAGACGAAGATATCCCGAT
>OVBA01009429.1:0-10634 GCA_900406435.1 Lepidium aucheri | reverse complement strand
AGGGAATCTTCTCTTTGTTCTTTTCTTTCTTTGCTTGAGGACAAGCAAGAATCTAAGTCTGGGGAAATTGATATACCTCTATTTTATAGATTTTGAGCTCATTAACATGCTTACTTTTAGAGTTTTTGTCTGTGTTTTGTGTCACTTTCAAGTGGAAAACGTAGGAACTTGGACTATTGACATTAGAGTTTCGTTTGGATGATTTTGAAGTATTACTTGAAGTTTCACGGATATAGCCTATGATCGATCGATCAACACCTTGATCGATGATCAAGCTTTCTTGCCAGATCATTGTTCGACTGCACGATCAACCTGCTTAGCTGGAAGATCGATCACACAATTTATTGATCGATCGATCAACATCTTGATTGATCGATCAACGAGCATCCGAAGTAAATATTCTTTTTTTGCACCTAGATCTTAAGACATATAAATACTTCTATTTTCTGTTTCTTAAACACATCGTTCATTATTCACAGAGAACTTTGAGAGTTATTCAGTAAGCTAAAGAGAGAGAGAATTCAACATTGAGAAGAATCTCTAAACTCCCTTTTTATATTTTTATGCACTTTCAGTTTATTTTCATTATGTCTTTTGTTTCAATCCAAATTATATCTGAGTAGTTCACCAATCAAATTTAGGGTTTCTAGGGATTTAGGAACCAATGATTAGGGACAAATAGAATCGAATCCAATAAGAGTATTCTCCATCTACTTCTTGTGCTTAATGCTTAGAGTAGCCTGATCAACTAATCTATGAACCTAGGTTGTTAGCACTCGAAAAGCTTGCTAGGAATCTGAACTAGATTAGATGAGCTATAAATCCTAGATTGCAATAGGTTATGTTTAGGTTGATTGTAGATAGTTGAATATACTTGTTTAATGCATATTCTTAATTTGGAACCAACAAGAGTTAGGACCTCTAGATTATCGAGTACAGTCTCAAGTACTACAAGAGTAGCCTTTTTATACATTTCTGTTCAAGTCGAGAATTGAGCTTAAACATTGTTCAGAATAGTTTCCCTTGTTAGATTCCTACTTCCCGATGAATACCCTATGCTTGGTGCCTTTTATTATATAGCTTACATTTTTTAAGTTGCTAGTTAATCACCAAAATCTGATTAGTATAGCTTGAGAAATATAATCGATAGTCAATAGTGCAATACTTGGTTCGTCGTGGATATGATCCTTAAGTACTACTACTTCATTGCTATGCACTTGCAGTAGATAGCTTTAGGTTAAAACTTGATTTTCATCAGTTACTGTAGAAAAGCTGCAACAAACTGAGAATGAACTCAAAGACATCAAAGCTAAGAATGCTAATCTGGAAAGCAGATTGTTTAAGCAGATGAAGTAGATCAAAATGCTGTCTAAAGTCACAAAGGATTTAGACTATCTGTTGACTGTTGGAAGGACAACTAATGCAAGTTATGGTTTGGGTAATAGGGGGAAGGAATCCGCAAAGATGAAGTTTGTAAAGACTACTAGTTCATCATAAAATATAAATCAGTTCAAACCTTTGCAGCAAAAAGGTGGAAAACGGTATCAACATCAACAACAACGAGCTAGTTTAGGGTGAAAATCTGAGATGACTAAGTATTATGGATCGTATTGGGGTCATCCAGTTGAGTGTTGGTACTGTGGCAAAGACGGGTATATGAGATATCAGGGTTACAAGCTTCAATCTATGGTTTGGCAATTTGGAGACAACAAAAGTTTACCTTCAACGGTAAAAAGAGAAACCAGATTTGGGTCAAGAAAATGGATTTGTTCTGCAGAGTAGCGTTCACAGCTGAGGAAAGTGATCATGGTAACTCAATGAGCAAGTGGTACTTTGAGAGTGATTGCTCAAGACATATAACAGGAGATCAAGCCTCTCTACAAGATCTTGAGGTGGTCACAGCTAGAAAAGTGACATTTAGTGATGGTGCTAAAGGAAAAATTTGTGGTAAAGGGACTACGGGGAGTTCAATAGAACCTAAACTTCATAATATTTTCCTTGTTCATGGACTAAAAGCAAATCTAATTAGCATCAGCCAGTTGTATGATACAGGATTATATGTTACTTTAACAAGAACTGAATGTCGAGCTGTTGATGAGAAAGGAACTGTTCACTTAGAGGGAGTTCGTACAAGAAATGATTGCTACATGTGGGTTCCAGGTTCACAATGCATGGTTGCTAAATCAGAAAGTGAAGCTCAGATTTGGCATCAACATCTAGGTCACGTGAATTTTTGGACTATGACGTAGTTATCTGACAAAGAGGTCATCGGAGGGTTGCCAAAGCTTGAAAAAGATTAGCAGTTTGTATGTGGTCCTTACAGGATGGGAAAACAGATTAACACTCAACACAAGTCTGTCACGAATGTTAGGTCCAAAAGTCTGTTGGAACTTGATCATATGGATCTGATGGGTCCTATTCAAGTCGAGAGTATTGCTGGGAAAAAGTACATTCTAGTTTTGGTTGATGATTTCAGCAGATACACATGGGTACATTTTCTTCGTGAGAAATGTGATTCTTTTGATAGCTTCAGAATTTTCGCACTTCAGCTTAAAAATTAACATCAAGGTATCAAGTTCCTTCAAAGTGACCATGGTGGTGAGTTTGAGAATGATCTATTCAAACGTTTTGCTTAGAACAAGGTATTGATCATTAGTTTTCAGCACCATGAACACCACAACAGAATGGTGTTGTTGAGCACAAAAACAGAACATTGCAGGAAATAGCAAAAGTAATGTTGCATGGAAGTAATGCACCTAAACACTTTTGGGCAGAGGTTGTTAACACTGCATGATACATCATCAATCGTGTGTATATGCGAAAAGGAACTACAAAGAAGTCCTATGAGTTATGGAAAGGTAAAACTCTGACAGTACATTACTTTCACGTGTTTGGATGCATGTGCTACATTCTGAATGATAAGGATCATCTTGGGAAGCGTTATTTTTGGAGTGATAAAGGTATGTTCCCTGGTTACTCATGTTTAGATACAACATTTAGAGTGTATAATCATTGAATTTTAACAGGTCAAGAGACTGTGAACGTGGTCTTTGATGACGCTTCCATGTTTTGGCTGATACTTCAGTAGCCTGATGAAAATGATGAGCCTCAACAGTCTTTAGAGTCTAGTTCAGATGTTCGATCTACATAACAGGTTGATGTTCCTCCTAAAGTACATCAGGTACACTCCTCTATAGATGTTATAGGAGAGATTCAGGGGAGAGAGTTACTAGAGGAAAGCATATTGATTTTAAACAGCTTGCTGGGAATGCAGCGTTCATGGCTTTCATGGCATAGAAGCAAGAAGCTGCTGAATTGATTGAGTATGCTTGTTTTGAGTCTAAAATCAAACCAAAGACATATAAGGAAGCGCTAGTAGATGAATTTTTGATTGCATCGATGCAAGAGGAGCTGTCAAATTTTGCACGGTTAAATGTGTGGGTTCTTCTTTGTTGGCCTGAAGATATAAATGTTGTAGACACAAATGGATATTCAAGAAAAAAATTGACAAGGATGGAAATTTTGTTAGGAACAAGTCTTGACTGGTTGCTCAAGATTACTCACATGTCGAAGGTGTTGATTTTGAAGAAACATTTGCACCAGTAGCTCGTTTGGAGTCTATCAGGTTTTTGTTTGGAATGGCTTGCAAGATGGGTTTCAAACTGTATCAGATGGATGTTAAGAGTGCTTTTCTGATGGATTTCTTTAAGAAGAAGTGTATGTTGGACAACCCAAATGGTTAGAAGATTCAAAGCATCTTAATTATGTTTACAAGCTCAATAAGACTCTGTATGGACTCAAACAAGCACCAAGAGATTAGTATGAGCGTCTAGCCACGTTTCTGATTGAGAGTGGGTATACACATGGAAGTGTGGACAAAACATTGTTTACTCTGAACAATGTTGATGGATTTATAGTGGTACAGATCTATGTTGACAACATAGTATTTGGATCAACAAATTAGAACTTTGTGAACAAGTTTGTTGAAGTCATAACCAAAGAATTTGAGATGAGTATGAATAGTGAACTCACTTATTTTATGGGCTAGCTAGTAAAACAGACGATTGATGAGATTTTTGTGAGTCAAAGCACGTATACAAAGAATCTGATTCAGAAGTTTGGAATAGAAACCAACAAGTCAGCAAAGACTCCTATGGGGACAAATAAAAATTAACCAAAGATGAATCAAGGAAATCTGTAGAGGCTACATCATACAGAAGTCTGATCAGAGGGTTACTTTACTTGATAGCAAGTTGTCAAAATATCTGTTTCTCAGTAGGAGTTTGTGCAAGATTTCAGTAAAATCCTAAAGAGAGTCATGTCAAAGCAGCTAAATGCATTCTAAAATATGTGAGTGGAACTCAGCATCTTGGGATTTTCTACACAAATGATACAACGACAAGTCTGATAGGGTACTGCAACGCAGATTCGCCAAGATGTGTTGATGATCGAAAAAACACAAGTGATGGATGTTTCTTCATGGGGAACAATCCGATTGCCTGGTTCAGCAAAAAACAGAACTGTGTTTCGTTATCAATAGCTGAAGCAGAGTACATTGCATTAGGAAGTTGTTGCACTCAACTTATATGGATGAAGCAAATGTTATGAAGACTGAAGATGCACATCAAGCCAAAAAGCGGGAGATTGAAGATGTTTTATTTAGACAACACGTTCACATCACGTGAAGAATAATGAAGACCACATGATTGAGTTTTGAAACTTGGAGAGGAAGCCTTGAAGAGGTTGTTAGAGATTTGTTAGATATTCAAATTAAAGATAAGAAAAAATATAAACAAACTTATCACGAGAAGAAAAAAAATATCATTTTTGTAATAAGAAAACATGAGAGGAGATTTACGGCAAGTGAGTTTGTCTCTTGTGCCTATATAAGAAAAGGTTAATTGTAAATCTAATTCTCTAAAAACTTAGGGAGAAGTTTTAAAGAGATT
The DNA here is from genome assembly GCA_900406435.1 of Lepidium aucheri. Classification (NCBI taxonomy): domain Eukaryota; kingdom Viridiplantae; phylum Streptophyta; class Magnoliopsida; order Brassicales; family Brassicaceae; genus Lepidium; species Lepidium aucheri. The sequence goes on along the minus strand of OVBA01009429.1, from coordinate 5,685 downwards.
AGTGAATCGAGCCTTAGGTTATCGGTTATGTTTGAACTAGATTTAGGTTGACTTCTCGAGTACAGTAATTTCCAACAAAGAATAGATCTTTTGTAAGAAGAAATTATTTGCTTAATAAATCATATACATAGTGATTTCAGTTGTTGATTTTGTTGATTTGTTAATTGTATGCACTTGCTATTTACACATGTGTCGTCTACTCATTTGAGCTGATTACTATATAAGTTTTTTTTCTTTTTCTTTTTCGACATATCTCATATGCAGATTGTCAATGACCGCAGTGTAAGAGGAAAGTGTTGTCGGCTTCATGAATCAACTTCTCAAGCTATGTCAAGTGAAAGGTCTTAGCTTCTCCCTTATGTATGGTTGCATCGAGAATAGCTTCCAGATGAATCATAGCTAAGGTTTCTACAAAAGAAACATAAACAATTCCAGACTTTCATGTGAATCAAAAGAAACCATCACAAAAAAAGAAGAGAGAAATTTTACCGAATCGAGATACTCTGAGCCTAGTTGGGTCCAAATCATTGACCAAGTACTGGTTTGGAGCGATCTGCTGGATGTCAAAGGAGAGAGCGAGAAGTGGTGAAATAATGATGGGGAGAAACATAGCAGCCAAATGCAGCTCCATTCTCTGCCACCATAGTTCCGATCTTCACACGGTGTGGCAGCTAAAACAACAGTTTGTATTATCTTCTTTAGAAAGATTAAGAGTCTAATCGCAACTCAAAACTCCAACTCGGACTAATATGAACCGGTTTCGCAATTAACCACCGAGAACTTCATGCTATTTTCAAATTGTGGGAAACATATAAAAATGAGAGACAATGTAGTTCCCAAAACAATAAACGGTGGGTAGTTTCCAATGCATTAAGGCATGTATATTGTTCTTTGCTCTTCTTTTTGTAACATGGTGTAATTTATGTTTTTATCTCATTCTTTAAGCAAGTTTTCTATACTTTTTCACTTCCATCTTAGAACATGGAACATAACTCGTCTACACCTCAACACCTCATTTGAGGGAATGAATATGTCTCTTGGATTTGTCATAACAACGTTTGGGAAGAAATAATGATGAGAAAGGAATAAGGGATTCACTACAAATTCCGCAAAGGAAAAGCTACTAAGGAGGATGCCGTTTAGGAGAATGCCAGCTATTGATTACAACATCATAAAAAAATTTAGAAAAACTTAGTGAAGAGGAGGCCGTTTGGGAGAATGCCAGCTATTGACTACAACATCATAAGAAAATTTAGAAAAAATGCCTTGCTCAATATCCTCCAACGCATTATGTAAGTGATTTAACAGCTAACTAAGCGCATGATTTTCTGCTTTATGATTGGCCAACCTATCCATGGTTAGTTTGACACCTATCAGGACAGACATGCAAATAAAAAATGGTCCATTATTTTTTTACTTGCGGCCCTTCATAACTCAAGGCGGATCTGCATGCACCTCCTCGAGTCTCTAACCATCTCCTCTCAGCAGCCCTAGCCTCAGCCCAAGTATGTATCCGTTAAAAGAACTAACTTCCCATCCTTAATCGGTTCAATGGAAGTATAACACAAGATGCAGAACCCACAGATATGCCAGGCTCTTGGGTATCCCTAGAAGGTTCTCTTGCTGCAATAACAAAGATGACGTGTTGTTCAAAATAACATAGACGACGACATCAAAAGTCTCATGTTTCTCCAGTTGTGCGCTTCAAGGTTTGTTAAGTAACTGGAAAATGGTCGAAAGAGAGGATGAGACGATTCTCGAGGTTAATGAGAGCTCTACTGCTATATAGTTAAAAAGAGATATAAAAATGCTCAAAATTAAAGAGATTAAATGTGATGAATGGTATACCATCTGTTCATGTTTTGAAAACATTATTCCGCTATTTTTATCAATTCATAATAGGTGATTTACTCAAGTACTCTATAATTATAAGGTAATGACTTAAATACTCTAGAATTATCCATAATTACTCAAATACTCTTATTTTTTCTTAAATTGTCATTTTGCCATTTCGAGGTGTGTAAACAAAAACATAATAACGAAAATATTATTAATGAATTGTGCCACATCAGCGCACGCCAATCGCGTAGATCTGCTGCCACGTCATCATAAGCTCAACCAAGCTCCACCAAAGTCACCCACAACATAATTCACCTTCACAAAGCATTGTCGAATAAAAATCATACTAACTTTCTGTAATTAGGAAGTCATTTTGATGGAGACTAAGTATTTGAGGTTTGTCTGTTTGGTAGATTTTAGTAGCTTTGGACCCTTTGTAGTTAGAGTTTGGTAGAGTTATATGGTAGAGTTTGGTTGAGCTCGTCCACTGTGTGGTAGAGTTTGGTAGAGTTTTATTTGATAGTGTGGTAGAGTTTGGTGGAGTTAGCAACACTAGTGTAGTAGAGTTTGGCAGAGTTATATGATAGAGTTTGGTTAAGCTCGTCCACTGTGTGATAGAGTTTGGTAGAGTTTTATTTGATAATGTGGTGGAGTTTGGTAGAGTTAATTACGTTAGTGTGGTAGTGTTTGGCAGAGATGACTCATTTAATCTAGTTTGTAGAATGACGATTTTATCCCTTAATTATTGCATCACCTACCTTCTTTCTCGCTAACTCAGTGCAGCCAAACACCATTGCAACAGGTTTGACGTGGATAAAATAGCTTGTGTGTACTCAGTTGTCTACGAAGATTACCTGACTAAGTTAATCAATTCTTATGGCACAGCTAAGAGGGAAAGATCGTATATTTTAATGGACTCCTTAACTAAATCGATCTCCACCTCTACCCAATGGACATTGTCGATGATATGAGCAACGTACAATGTGTCAATATCTTGAAACTAGTGCTTGTTTGTTGGACACCATATTGGGGCTCTCCCAGAATACATTTGACGGAAGAAATCTTCAAACATATACTTCTAGGGTTTTACCGTGAAGGGCTCGTACCGCTTACACTAGAAATAACATAGTCCAGGATAACGCTATCATATCAATAGACTTTTCAATAGAATTCTTCTTCTCTGGCTTCTCTAGCACCTTCGACTTCGACTTTGCCTTCTTTGCGCTTTGGAGCTCACGTTGGGGCTCATCGGCCTTCCTCTTTGTAGAAGTCTAGATAGCCTAAAACATCTCATCTAATGTCCCATCGAGAATATCTTGGATCATTCTGTCAATTTTGGGATCCCTAGCATCTCCATGCCACTCATTGTATATATCTTTGTAGGGATTTTAGAGAAGGTGCAACACATGAACCTACAAATGGGCAAAAATAAGTCAGACATGAAAGATATACTAGATCTGCCAAACTCTACCCAACTAAATATGACATCCACCAAACTCTACCAGAGTCTGTCAAAGTGTGCCAAACTAAATATACCATCCACCAAACTCTACCAAACGTCAACCAAAGTTTACTAGCTCTACTACACAATAAGTAAACTCTACCAAGATCTACCAAATGTTAAAAAAAGTCCACCATAGATCTACCATACAACAAATAAACTCTACCAAGATCTACAAAATTTCAACCAAACTCCACCATAGCTCTTCCACAAACCAAAAACACTTCTACCAAGATCTACCAAAGTTTACCAATTGGGGAAGCTTACCTTGTTGTCACCAGATGTCTTCTTATCAACTTTGAAGACATCCTCCATATCTATACCATGACAAGTGCATGACGCCCACTGCATAAGTGGAATCGGGCCGTCTTTCCTACCTCCACACATAACTCCTAGATGTTGGATATACTCGAAGACCCATATTAGGAGCACATGCACAAAGCCGTGCACATTTAACGTTGAAGCTGACAGTGATGCTTGAGAGATTGAAATGTTACTCTCCCCCAAGGATGCCTCTCAAATATTTCTGGATCCATCACCAATTTGGCATAGTATACTAGGATCCTACTATTGGTGTGCAAACCAAAAATAACAACATACAACACCACCAGCAACCCCACCATCTTCCTCTTGGCAAGAGACCAACCTTTGCATCCCTTTAATATCCGGTCAAGCTCTGCCCAATTTGGATCATCACTGTGGACTAAACCCATGTCAGCCCATAAATCTCCGACTGCTAAGTTTGCGTCATTAGGATCAGGTAACCCACACTTTAGCTGTGTGATATGATGAAACTCATTAATGGGTGACCATCGGCCAGTAGCCACAGCTCATTCACCATACATGTGTCAAACATATTCCTAACAGGTGTTGCACATATTTGCTTGCCCATGAGAACCGTGAGCCGGCAAACTGTAGTATAATACCAAGTTAAGAATTCCTCTCTATGCCATTGTAAGCATCAGCGCCAATAAGATCCCTCATCGATGTTGTCCTCTTCAATGTGCAGTAGTGGTTTATGCTTCTGTTTATCAACAAGAGCCTTCCAATTGCAACCACCCTCTTAGGGTATTTCTCATCATCCCCCAGAGCTGTGGAAAATAAACAATAAAACACTTAAATAATAAACTCTACCAAATTCTACCAAAGTCTTCAAAAAAGAATCAAACTCTACCACACTAGAACATAACTTTACCAAAGTATACCAAACTCAACCAATATTTACCAAGCTCCATCAAACCTAAAACTAAATTCACCAAACTCTACCACACTATAAACTAACTCTACCAAATTTTACTACACTATAAGTAAATAATCAAAACTCTACCCCACTAAACACTAACTCTACCATAGTCTATTACACTCTAAGTAAATATATCAAACTCTACCACACTATAAACTACATTTACCAAAGTCTACTACACTACAAATAAATCTGACAAACTCTACCACACTACCGAATTACTCTACCAAACTAAATCGAGACTCTACTACGTCACAAACAAACTTGGCCAACATTTAAAGAAGACAAACCCAGAAAATTTTCCAACCTATACCACATTAGAAAACTCAAAATCAAGACAAAACCCAGAAAATCTACCAAAATCTACCAAAGTACAAACTAAGAATTCGAGACTAAACCCATAAAATCTAAATCCTAAAACTTGTAATAAATGACTTACCTTTACCAATTTGTGCCTTGAATCAGTCGATATGTAAGTTAAGCACAAATCCTAGGAAAAAAAATTGAAATGTTAGAGTTCAAAATCTCTAAATCAAAGAATTGAACGTTCGAAATCTCTAAACATATGCTACATTACCTTCAATGCACAAGAGACCCAGTTAAGAAATTCAAAGAAGAAGACAAATTTTGGAGAAGAAAATTTTCGACGAAGAAGAAGTTACAAAGAAAAATAGAAAAAAAAAGAGGAAGAAGATGAAAAGTGCTATAAATACATAGGAAATAATTACCTACGTATAGCTATAATAATTATGTATATAAAATATCTACCCTCATTTACCTCTATATATACTTGCTCTCTCTTTTGTATTGGACACACCAACAAGCAAGAAAAAAAAATATTACTACAATCTTTGCCTTCTCTTCTCTCTTACGTTTCACTCTTCTCAATTTCATCTCACACATCACTCATCTCTATATTTTTATTACTATAAGATATTATATTATAATTCTTAGTTCCTTTATTTTCATACTTACATATTATATATATTATTGTAATATCAAAATTTATTTCATAACACGTTATCAGTACGATTAGCCCCGTACCAGAAAAAAGAAAATGTGGAAATTCAAAAACAAGGACGAAGATATATGTCTGGCAGAT
>OVBA01009428.1:0-10635 GCA_900406435.1 Lepidium aucheri | reverse complement strand
AGTTTGAAGTTGGAGATTTGGTTTATCTCAAAACCGTGTCGTATAAGGGAACGGAAAGAATTACACTATGGGGTTCGATTTGCCTATTCAAGCGAAACCTTCAACACAGCTCAGCCTCTTTCCTTAGTTCCACATGATCGATCTCCTTAGCCTCTCTTTGAGCTCTCTCTCTCTTATCTCTAATTGTGTTGCGTATTTCTAATCTAAAGGGTTTCAGGATCCTATTTATATGTTCTAATCCTTAACCCTAATCCTTTTCCAAGTGGGCCGAACCTAAGCCCTTTTTATAATTAACCCTTTTATAATTAACCCTCTCTTGGCCGTTTCCCTGGTGGTTTAAGCCGCTTAGGACAACTAGCTCGAATGTGCCCTATTTCCCCACAGTTATAGCACAACTTCTGCTCGTCTGTACGGGCATTCCTGGCCCTTGAGTCCTCCTTTTGACAATCTCGGATCTTATGATCTGTACCACCACACCTAAAGCATGCTCCAGAAACTACCCTACATTCCACAGAATGATTCCATCCACAAAGTGTGCACGCAACGCGAGCCGCTACCGGTTTTCCCGATGCATTCCCATTTGTTTTCCTTTGCCTCGCACCCGAACCATTCCCTGATTGGGTTTGATGTACGGCTGGGCCCTTTCTCCTTTCCCTCACTGATCTGGCCTCTTCTAGACCACTCTCTAGTTGGGCAGCTTTTTCCACAAGCTCCGCAATCGAGTTGTAACTACTCACTTGACACACACTGCAAAGTTCAAGCCGTAGTCCACGCATGAATCGACTCACTTGGACTTTCTCATCATCTAATTCACGTCCACCATACCTCTTAAGGTTGTTAAACTTAGTCTCATACTCTCTCACGGTCATTGATTTCTGACTAAGATCCAAGAAGGCTCCATCTAGCCTATTGTACACTTCGGGTTGGAAATACTTTGCTTGGAACTCCTCGCAAAACGTTTCCCATGTGCAGTTCAGACTTCATATTTTGCCTAAAACTGCTTTCCACCAGTTGTGGGTATCACCTTCTAAGTAATGCTCTGATATGTCCCACCTATAGTCATCCGGACAACGAATAGAGTTGAAGTTCCTCTCCAACCTATTCCTCCACTCATCATCCTCAATTGGCTTAGCTCCTCCATCAAAGAACTTAGTGCCAAGTTTTTGCATATGATCCATCATTTTCAAGTATGATGGAATGGCCGAGGCTTGACCAGCCACCTCGGTCACATTCCGTGCGGTTTCTGTACCCGATCGAGGTAGCACTCTTCCCTCGGGTATCTCTTCCCTCCAAGGAGGTGCATCATCAGCCGTTGTTGCAGCTGGAAGTCTTTCCAAGACTTGTGTTAACATGGCCAAGACAGGATTTAAACCATACCTATCTCCAGCCCCAACATTCACATTTGGGTCCGAGGGTGTTACTCACAACTGATACTCTCTTCGGTCAACATTTTGTTGACGTTCCACATTACTTCCCACAACTTGTTCAGGCCTACTAANGCCGTTGTTGCAGCTGGAAGTCTTTCCAAGACTTGTGTTAACATGGCCAAGACAGGATTTAAACCATACCTATCTCCAGCCCCAACATTCACATTTGGGTCCGAGGGTGTTACTCACAACTGATACTCTCTTCGGTCAACATTTTGTTGACGTTCCACATTACTTCCCACAACTTGTTCAGGCCTACTAACAACATTACGGGAAGTCTCATCATTCCCCACATTACCTCTTCTTCCTTTACGAGTAGTAACCATCTACGTTCATCATATTAGCTAAGTTAATAACCTCTATTAACTTAGCTTGGTTCTTAGATCACATAACAACTTACCGAAGACCTTGGGGTGAGGAGGATGGATAACATTCATCTAAACCCATTCACATACACATATTAACCATCCTAGAATCAACTGCGCTCTGATACCAACTTGTAACACCCTAAACCCGCAAGTTCATGTTCCAACACATTTTTAGTAAAGCCTTGGGCGGACCTTACACTTAACCATTTCAAGTTCCATATTTCACTAAGTCAAAAATAGATTTTATGAGATGTGACAAGCCCAACAATCATAAACAAATAAGGTTCCATTCTCATTCAAACTAAAATTAAGGTCAAACATAAATTCAAACTTAAACGATAACTTAACAAAATCCAAATCGGTTCTAGTATCAAGTTCAATTTTTAATAACATAAATAAAACCCCCAAATTCCATCCCTAAATCCACCTCCTCTCCCTTCCGCCTTGGTCTCGCATCTAGTAGCCACTTTCTCGATCATTGGCCAACTCATTACCTACAACAACGTAGATTGAATAAGCAAACGAATTTGCTTAGTGGTTCGGTCATCCCGTCCCACTAGGCTATAACCAGAACAAGCATTCAATAACAAATCAAATAAACCAAAGAACAATCATGATCTAGGGTTAACATATCGATTAGCTTAACTATCCGGGTTACCTCGGGATCCGCTAAGTAACCTTTCCATTCAATTCATCATTCTTATTAACAACGAACCCTTGGTTCTATTCACACACCGAACCCTTGGTTCTATTCACACACCGAACCCTTGGTTCTATTCACACACCGAACCCTTGGTTCTTTTCACTATCACCGAACCCTTGATTCTTTTCACAACCACCGAATCCTTGGATTCTATATTCATATACGAACTCGCAAGTTATCATATCACATACAAGATTTCGATCCTAAGATCCTTCCTTTCACATTCAACCATTCAACCTAACCATTCTAGGGTTCCATTCAACCTATTACCAAACACATATTCTAGGTCAAACCTCACGGTCACGAACTCTCCTTTGCCTTAATCTCTCTTTCGAGTTTCTCTTTTCACTATGGGGTTTGTTTTGCCTAATCAAGCTAAACCTTCAACACAACTCAGCCTCTTTCCTTAGTTCCACAAGATCGATCTCCTTATCCTCTCTTCGAGCTCTCTCTCTCTCTTATCTCTAATTGTGTTGCGGATTTCTAATCTAAAGGGTTTAAGGATGCTATTTATATGTTCTAATCCTTAACCCTAATCCTTTTCCAAGTGGACCGAACTTAAGCCCATTTTCTAGTTAACCCTTTTAGCACTTTTGGCCCATGAGCCATTCCTTGGCCCATATCTTAGCCCTTTTTGTTTTGGCCCTTTAGGCTTTTCATTTTTTTTTCACGAACCAACCTATCTAAACCAACACAACATGTCCGAACATAAATGATTCATGTCCAAAACTTGGTTTGATCGTGTCCGATCCACTCTAAACTCTCTGATCCACTCATTTCATCCGATCCGGACATTGCTGTCGGAACCGACCGCGCGTGTCCGATCTGTACGGTCCGTTCCGACCAATTTTGTCCGATCCGACTGTACTGTCCGATCTGACCAATCGTGTCTGATCCGACAAATCCTGTCCGATCCGACCAAGCTGTCCGATCCGACCAATCTTGTCCGATCCGACCAGTTCGGTCAAAACACTCAATTCTTGTCCTAAATTCCTTCCTTAGCCTATTTTCCATGGTTTTACTTGCTCTTTCTCATTCCTTAGGCATCCAATGCCCTTCCTTAGCTAAATTATACCAAATGTCCTTGTTTGGTTCGTCCATTTGTACTGCACTCACATACCGCACCTAGTGCATTTGCGGATTTACCGAGTGTGGGTATTACAGTTAGACGTTTTTTGAGAATATAAGTGCTAGTTCAATGTTCTCCATCAACTTAAGGTTACTACACAAGAGGTGAGAAGTACGTGAGCCAATAACAAGAGAGTTAGACAGTTTTTGAGACTATAAGTGCAAGTTCAACGTCCTCTATCAACTTAAGGTTACCAGACTACTGGGTAGAAGCACATCATTTATTAACAATAAAGTTTGACGGTTTTTGAGAGTATTAGTGCTAGTTCAACGTTCTCTACCAACTTAAGGTTACTAAACAAGTACTGAGAAGCCCATGAGTTAATAACAAGATAGTTAGACGTTTTTGAGAGTATTAATGCTTGTTCAATGTTCTCTATCAACTTAAGGTTACTAGACAAGTGATGAGAAGCACATGAGTCAACAACAAGAGAGTTATACGGTTTGTAAGAGTATAAGTGCTAGTTTATTTTTCTCTATCAACTAAAGGTTACTAAACAAGAGGTGAGAAGCACATGAGTTAATATCAAGAGAGTTAGACGGTTCTTGAGAGTATAAGTGCTAGTTCAACATTTTCTATCAACTTATGTTTACAAATGAGGTGGTGAGAAGCACATGAGTCAACAACAAGAGCGTTAGACGGTTTTTGAGAGTATAAATGCTAGTTTAACGTTCTCTATCAATTTAAGGTTACTAAGCAAGTGGTAAGAAGCACATGAGTCAATAACAAGAGAGTTAGACGGTTTTTGAGAGTATAAGTGCTAGTTCAACGTTTTCTATCAACTTAAGGTTACTAGACAAGTGGTGAGAAGTACATGAGTCAATAACAAGAGAGTTACACGGTTTTTGAGAGTATAAGTGCTAGTTCAACTTTCTCTATCGAGTTAATGTTACTAAACAAGTGGTGAGAAGCACATTTTTCAATAATAAGAGAGTTAGACGGTTTTTGAGAGTATAAGAGCTAGTTCAACATTCTCTATCAACTTAAGGTTACGAGACAAGTGGTGAGAAGCACATGAATCAATAACAAGAGAGTTAGACGGTTTTTGAGACTATAAGTGCTAGTTAATTGTTCTCTATTAACTTAAGGTTACAAGACAAATGGTGAGAAGCACATGAGCCAATAAGAAGAGAGTTAGACGGTTTTTGAGAGTATAAGTGCTAGTTCAACACTTACTATCAACTTATGGTTACAAAAGAGGTGGTCAGAAGCACATGAGTCAATACCAAGAGAATTAGACGGTGTTGGAGAATATAAGTGCTAGCTCAACGTTCTCTATCAACCTAAGGTTACTAAACATGTGGTGAGAAGCATATTTTTCAATAACAAGAGAGTAAGGCGGATATTGAGAGTATTAGTGCTAGTTAAACGTTCTTTATCAACTTAAGGTTAATAGACAAGTGGTGAGAAGCACATGAGCCAATAACAAGAGAGTTAGACGGTTTTTGTGAGTATAAGGGCTAGTTCAATGTTCTCTTTCTACTTAAGGTTACTAAACAAGTGGTGAGAAGCACATGACTTAATCACAAAGAGTTAGAAGGTTTTCGAGAGTATTGCTGCTAGTTCAACGTTCTCTATGTCCTTGTTTTGTTTGTCCATTTGTACCGCACTCAAATACTGCACCTAGTGCGTTTGCGGATTTACCGAGTGTGGGTATTACAGTTAGACGTTTTTTGAGAATATAAGTGCTAGTTCAATGTTCTCCATCATATTAGGTTACTACACAAGTGGTGAGAAGTACATGAGTCACTAACAAGAGAGTTAGACGGTTTTTGAGAGTATAAGTGCTAGTTCAACGTTCTCTATCAACTTAAGATTACTTGACAACAGGGTAGAAGCACATGAGTCAATAACAAGAGAGTTAGACGGTTTTTGAGAGTATAAGTGCTAGTTCAACGTTATCTATCAATTTAAGGTTATTAATCAAGTGGTAAGAAGCACATGAGCCAATAACAAGAGAGTTAGACGGTTTTTGTGAGTATAAGGGCTAGTTGAATGTTCTCTTTCTACTTAAGGTTACTAAACAAGTGGTGAGAAGCACATGAGTTAATAACAAGAGAGTTAGAAGGATTTCGAGAGTATAAGTGCTAGTTAAGCATTCTCTATCAACTTAAGGTTACAAAAGAGGTGGTTTTACTTGCTCTTTCTCATTCCTTAGGCTTCCAATGCCCTTCCTTAGCTAAATTATACCAAATGTCCTTGTTTGGTTTGTCCATTTTTACCGCACTCACATACCGCACCTAGTGCGTTTGCGGATTTACCGAGTGTTGGTATTACAGTTAGACGGTTTTTGAGAATATAAGTGCTAGTTCAATGTTCTCCATCAACTTAAGGTTACTACACAAGTTGTGAGAAGTACATGATTCAATAACAAGAGAGTTAGACGGTTTTTGAGAGTATAAGTGCTAGTTCAACGTTTTCTATCCACTTAAGGTTACTAGACAAGTGGTGAGAAGTACATGAGTCAATAACAAGAGAGTTAGAGGGTTTTTGAGCGTATAATTTCTAGTTCAACGTTCTCTAGCGACTTAAGGTTACTAAACAAGTGGTGCGAAGTAAATTTTTCAATAACAAGAGAGTTAGACGGTTTTTGAGAGTATAAGTGCTAGTTAAACGTTCTTTATCAACTTAAGGTTAGTAGACAAGCGGTGAGAAGCACATGAATCAATAACAAGAGAGTTAGACAGTTTTTGAGAGTATAAGTGCTAGTTCAACGTTCTCTATCAATTTAAGGTTACTAAACAAGTAGTAAGAAGCACATGAGTCAATAACAAGAGAGTTAGACGTTTTTTAAGAGTAAGTGCTAGTTCAACGTTCTCTATCAACATAAGGTTACTACACAAGTGGTTAGAAGTACATGAGGCAATAAAAAGAGAGTAGACGGTTTTTGAGAGTATAAGTGCTAGTTTAACGTTCTCTATCAACTTAAAGTTACTAAACAAGTGGTGAGAAGCACATGAGTTAATAACAAGAGAGTTAGACGGTTTTCGAGAGTATCAGTGCTATTTCAATGTTCTCTATCAACTTAAGGTTTCTAAACAAGTGTTGAGAAGCACATGATTTAATCACAAGAGAGTTAGACGTTTTTTAGGAGTATAAATGCTAGTTCAACGTTCTCTATCAACTTAAGGTTACTAGACAAGTGGTGAGAAGCACATGAGTCAATAACAAGAGACTTTTACGGTTTGTAAGAGTATTAGTCCTAGTTCATTGTTCTCTATCAACTTAAGGTTACTAAACAAGCGGTGAGAAGCACATGAGTTAATGTCAAGACAGTTAGACAGTTCTTGAGAGTTTAAGTGCTAGTTCAACATTTTGTATCAACTTAAGGTTACAAAAGAGGTGGTGAGAAGCACATGAAACAATACCAAAAGAGATAAACGGTGTTTGAGAGTATAAGTGCTAGTTCAACGTTCTCTATAAACTTAAGGTTACTAAACAAGTGGTGAGAAGCACAATTTTCAATAACAAGAGAGTTAGATTGTTTTTGAGAGTATAACTGCTAGTTCAACATTCTCTGTCAACTTAAGGTTACTAGACAAGTGGTGAGAACCACATGAGTCAATAACAAGAGATTTAGACGGTTTTTGATAGTATAAGTGCTAGTTTAACGTTCTCTATCAACTTAAGGTACTAGACAAGTGGTGATAAGTAGATGAGTCAATAACAAGACAGTTACACATTCTTTGCGAGTAGAAGTGCTAGTTTAACGTTTTCTATCAACTTAAGGTTACTAAACAAGATGTGAGAAGCACATGAGTTATTAACAATAGAGTTTGACGGTTTTTGAGAGTCATAATGCTAGTTCAACGTTCTCTATCAACTTAAGCTTACTAGACAAGTGGTGAGAAGAACATGTCTCAATAACAAGAGAGTTACACGGTTTGTAAGAGTATAAGTGCTAGTTCATTTTTCTCCATCTACTTAAGGTTACTAAACAAGTGGTGAGAAGAACATGAGTTAATATCAAGAGAGTTAGACGGTTCTTGAGAGTATAAGTGCTAGTTCAAAATTTTCTATCAACTTATGGTTACAAAAGAGGTGGTGAGAAGCACATGAGTCAATACCAAGAGAGTTAGACGGTGTTTGAGAGTATAAGGGCTAGCTCAACGTTCTCTATCAACTTAAGGTTACTAAACAAGTGGTGATAAGCAGATTTTTCAATACCAAGAGAGTTAGACGGTGTTTGAGAGTATAAGTGCTAGTTCAAACTTCTCTATCAACTTAAGGTTCCTAAACAAGTGGTGAGAAGCATATTTTTAATAACAAGAGAGTTAGACGGTTTTTGAGAGTATAAGTGCTAGTCAAACGTTCTCTATCAACTTAAGGTTACTAGACAAGTGGTGAGAAGCACATGAGTTAATAACAAGAGAGTTAGACGGTTTTTGAGAGTATAAGGGCTATTTCAACGTTCTCTATCAACTTAAGGTTACTAAAGAAGTGTTGAGAAGCACATGAGTTAATAACAAGAGAGTTAGATGGTTTTCAAGAGTATTAGTGCTAGTTCAACGTTCTCTATCAACTTAAGGTTACTAGACAAGTGGTGAGAAGCACATTAGTCAATAACAAGAGAGTTATACGGTTTATAGGAGTATAAGTGCTAGTTCATTGTTCTCTATCAACTTAAGATTCTGAAACAAGTGGTGAGAAGCACATGTGTTAATATCAAGAGAGTTAGACGGTTCTTGAGAGTATAAGTGCTAGTTCAGCATTCTCTATCAACTTAAGGTTACAAAAGAGGTGGTGACAAGCACATGAGTCAATAACAAGAGAGTTAGACGGTTTTTGAGAGTATAAGTGCTAGTTCAACGTTCTCTATCAATTGAAGGTTACCAAGCAAGTGGTAAGAAGCACATGAGTCAATAACAAGAGAGTTAGACATTTTTTGAGAGTATAAGTGCTAGTTTCATCCACGATCCAAGGGTACTTATAGAGGATAGAAGTGGGTGAGATTAGACAAAAGGAAACTCTAGGTACTTCCTTTGTAATATCGGTGGTGATGAAGGTGAGGTGATTGACCCGCTCACTCAATCGACGAACAATAATGCTTGAATAATTCAAACAATCTTAATTCCGAGACCAATAGACTAGAAGTATCTGTCACATTTAAGATCTAAAGATATAAACAAAATAGAACAACGGAATCCACCTAAGACTCTAATGAACTAACACAAAGAAGTCAGTCTTTGGAAAGAAATGATAAACTTTATTAAATCAATGATCAAAGGTTGGTATACAGTGAAATGAAAATGAGTTCCTTTAGGCTCTAAGACAACGGCTCTAAGGCCTAAAAAAAGAAAGAAATCAAAAACTTAAGAAAACTAGCCGTTGGACAATAATGAGCAATTCGGGCAAAAGAGCTCATTTTAGGTTTTAGGTTTGTCATTGCATCAGGTGGTTCCTCATTGATCATTAAGGAAGGAATTACTCCTCTCCATGGTTTTGTGTTGGATTTCTTAGGCAGCAAAGTAGCCTGCTCCGTGAGACTTCTTATGTCATATTTTGTTTCTCCATTTGCTTTTCGTTGAGTGTAAACGTGTGAATGGGGCGCTAGTTGTTTCTCCATTGTACTTAAGCCGTTACCAACTTCCTTCTTCTCTCTTGCACCTGTAGCAATATCCTTTGACAAAGACAACTGCATTATACTAGAATTGGGATTTAACAAAACAGATTGATTATCACTTGTTTTCGATAATTCAATTTTCTCTTCTAGTAATGTTTTACTCTTAAATGGACAAGTTGCAGCAAAGTGTCCTCTCTTATGACACCTATAACATGTTTGATTTTTAAGTTTACCAGAATTGGGACACTTACCTTGGTATGGTTTTGCTAGTCGCTTTTGCAAGGTAACAGAGCTAGATACATCAATGTCTTGTTTCGGTTTTTTGCACTTTGCATTGGTATCTTTACAGCAGATTGGGACTTCTTCTTGGGTGCGTGGCTGCTCTGTTATTAGACCATTTGATAGCAAGGAAACGTTCTTCTTCAGCCTTGGTGATGCTTGCTTCACATGCTTGTACTTAGTTTTATATCTTGACGTTGTGGTTTGAGTTGTTGCCTTTGGTTTTGCATGTTACTCTCTTCTTGAAAATAATGGTTGCTTGCTAGGTCATTCTTTACAAACTCCTCATATATCTCCAACATAAAGCTTTCCCATGTATGGATTGGTTCAGCACAGAATACTTGGGCAGCCTCTTCTTGCCTCCACCATTCATAGGCTGGTCCAGTTAGTGCATCTATGTCATAGGTTATTTTCTCTTCCTCAAGGATTTGTCTTGATTGTAACCATTACTCCATGTTCCTTTCCCACCATAGGTACTCTTCTTGATCTTGGCTATGACCTGAAATTAGATTGTATTCGAGATCATGAGCTTCTCCATTCTCCAATGTTGTAGGATCCGATTTTTCTTTATAACTGAACTCAAAATCAGTCTGGTCAGGGTATACCACGTCTTTATAGGTGTTTCCTTCTTCATATCCTCTTTCATGACACTCTTGTTCTTCTCTAAGTGCATCTTCTTGATACAAGCCTCAATGGCTGTAGACTGGATATGAATCCACGGATTCGACTTTGGTGAGTCCGAATCGATGGAGACTAGATTGTGCGGAAGTAGGCGAATGAGAACCACAAAGGAGGGTGATGATTCCTTTGATAATCTCGGTCCAATCAAGCTTGGATTCCTGACAAGACCTGATCTCGGCTCCCTCTCTCGAATCCTCAAAGAGATTAAGTCGGCAAAGGCTCAAGACACATGCTTGAAAAGAAACACTCTTTTTATAACTTAAAACTTGGTGAATACAATAGAAAGAATATGAGCTTATATAGAGCTCGTACAAGACAAAGGGGCAACGGTAATGAGCATAAAATATCAAAGAAATATCAAAGAATTAATTGTGCAACGGACAAGTGATGCTGGCCGTTGATCTTGGAGCCATTTGAAAAGATGTGATGATCGACCGGATATGGAAAGTCTTCAAATGGGAGGATTCGCCTAATCCTGTGGGTTC
>OVBA01009427.1:0-10637 GCA_900406435.1 Lepidium aucheri | reverse complement strand
CTAAGATTGAAAGATTCTTTCTGAACACATGAAGTGACAACTCAAACCAACGGTTAGATATTGGTCAAGAAAATTCAACGGTTAAGATTGAAAGGTTCTTTCTGAAGACATGAAATGATAACTCGAACCAACGATTAGATATTGGTCAAGAAAATTCAACGGCTAAGATTCAACGGTTAGATTCTTTCTGAAGACATGAAGTGACAACTCAAACCAATGGTTAGATATTGGTCAGTAAAATTTCGCGGCTAAGATTGAAAGATTCTTTCTGAAGACATGAAATGACAACTCAAACCAACGGTTATATATTGGTCAAGAAAATTCAACAGCTAAGATTGAAAGATTCTTTCTGAAGACATGAAATGATAACTCAAACCAACGGTTAGATATTGGTCAAGAAAAGTCAACGGCTAAGATTGAAAGATTCTTTCTGAAGACATGAAGTGACAACTCGAACCAATGGTTAGATATTGGTCAAGAAAATTTTGTGGCTAAGATTGAAAGATTCTTTCAGAAGAATGACAACTGAAACCAACGGTTAGATATTGATCAAGAAAATTCAACGCCTAAGATTGATAAATATCAAAGCAATATCTTACATAATAAAATGAGTACCATGTTTACGAAACTAGATGAATAACACCATCAACTTCTTTTACTTCTAATATAAGATGAATTTCAACTATAGTAGTTCATCTCATACTTCTTCTTCTTTTTCTTCTGCCTCTTTTTCTTCGTCGTCATCTTCAGATGATGATTACAAAAATGTTACACAAAATCAAGTAGTATCTCAAAGTACTGCAAATAACAATTTCCTCATATCTCAAAACCTATTTAACTCTGAAGGTTTCCATGGTGGATCAATTATGGGTCATCAAGTTACCAATCGTGACCGAGAGAATGCTTTACACAATCTTTTCAATGATTATTTTGTAGATAATCCTTTGTTTCTTAAAACAATGTTCCGGCGAAGATTTCAGATGAGTCGTACTTTGTTTTTGAGAATTTATGATGCTGTACAAAGACATGATAATTACTTTGTTCAACGAAGAGATGGTGTAGGTAAACTTGGATTGTCTGGTTTGCAAAAGATAACTGCTGTATTTCGGATGTTAGCGTATGGTTCACTAGCAGATTCAACTGATGAGTATATCAAAATAGGAGAATCCACAGCTATCAAAAGTATGAAGCGTTTTTGTCGTGCTGTTATTGAGGTTTTTGGTAGCCATTATCTTTGATCACCTAATGCCAATGATGTTGCACGACTACTCCACATTGGTGAAAGTCGAGGATTTCCAGGTATGTTGGGTAGTCTAGATTGTATGCATTGGAAATGGAAAAACTGTCCAACAGCTTGGGGAGGACAATATGCAGGTCGTAGTGGATCTCCTACAATTATTTTAGACGCGGTAGCTGATTATGATCTTCGGATTTGGCATGCATTTTTTGGTCTACCGGGATCTAACAATGATATTAATGTATTAGAAGCGTCTCATCTTTTTGCTAGCTGAAGGAATAGCTCCACCCGCTACTTATGTTATAAATGGGAAAACAATGATATGGGTTATTATCTAGCTGACGGTATATATCCAAAATGGTCAACTCTTGTTCAAACAATTCATGACCCTCGTGGTCCCAAAAAGAAATCGTTTGCAAAGAAGCAAGAATCATGTAGAAAAGACGTGGAACGTGTATTTGGAGTATTGCAGTCAAGATTTGCAGTTTTAGCCGGACCATCCCGCTTTTGGAATAAACATGTGCTACACGACATAATAACAACTTGTATTATAATGCATAATATGATCATAGAGAATGAACGTGATGTTGATGCAATTATTGAATACCAAGTCGAATTTCCAGCAGTAGAAGTTGAAATGGTGGGTGACGATGATGCTAGGTTTCAAGAATTCTTAGCTCGCCACCGAAAAATCAAAAACCGGGAAGCTCATATCAAACTTCGGAATGCATTAATTGAACATATATGGTCTGAGTATACTAATTCTGAAAATTAGTACGATGTAATTTTTTTAGTTATCATATATAATCTTATTCAATGAATTATAAAAATACTTACTTTTTTATCATATATCAAAATTATTAATGATTAAAATAGTAGTAAATATAAAAATATAATAAAAAGAAAATCTTAAATTTAATAATATAATAATAAATAATATTCTTTTTGGTGTAAAATTTGGTGTTGTGTTGGAGATGAAAAATAAAGTGAAACACTAAAATACCAAATTTGGTGTTAGTTTTGTACCAAATATGGTGCTAAGGTTGAAATTGCTGTAATAGATAGCCAATACCCAATAGGTTTGTCTTTCTTCATTAACGATGGGATAGGTGACACTCTAGAAAATATTTATAGATCATGATTTTATGAGACAAACCATTGTATGATAAATTTAGAATTAATTTCAATGTAAGAATTGTAAAAAATTTCTTATTTTTAAACAAAAATATAACAACACATCATATATTCCTCCATTACAGAAAGATTTGATTTTCTAAATATTTAACATAAATTACGAAAACCATAAATATATAATCATTTATCTTTCCTTTTTAATTAATTACATAGAAAGCTAAGTATCAATCTAGATATCATCCAATAACATCACTAGTTATACTTATTTAGCTAATTAGTTGTGTAAAATTCAAAATACATTAATTACTTAATAAACTTTTGACATTAATACATATTTACAATACAGAAAATTGATCTTTTAGAAACAAGAAAAAAAAACTTAGAAAATCAAACTTCCAGTTATTATATATATATATATATATTATATGTGTATATTTATAGTTTTTTCTGTAAAATCTATTTAGTTTCATGATTAGTAGTTTTCAAGTTTTATTATTTTTTGGATATTGTATTAAGATAAGTTGGCAGGTAAAAAATGCCACTAGATGAGAACAAATAGCAAAAAGATGATCACTTTTTAGAAAAACACAAAAGGTACGATAAAAACATAAAAATGTGAAAACCCACAAAAAGTTTTTCAAAATCTTAATAATTTAATAGAAGAGAGAGAGAAAGAGAGAGAGAGAGAGAAGCAGAAACAGTAAGAGGAGGGACCAAAAGAAAGGAAACGTCTGAAGAAAACCCTAAACCCTAAATGGTGAAGAGTGAGAAAGAGAGAAGAAGGAGCTGTCAAATGTGTCAATTCCATCGATCCACAAAACTTAATGCTTGTGGGCTACGCAACGCATCTCTTCTCTCTTTGTTTTTTTTCTAACACTTGCTCCATTTATTTATTACTCTCTCTTTCCCATTTTTATCCCTCAGATTTGCCTTTTTAATTAACCTTTGGCCACAGTGAGGCTTAATGAGCTTTGTTATATTTGGATATACGATTACGATGTGTAACTGTTTCCCTAATCTCTCTCTCTTCTATCTCAAGAAATCTCGACCGTCCATCTCTTTCTCTTTCTTCTATTTAAGCTCTTTACCCTTTTCCTACTCCATTCAAGCTAAATCTTTTTTCCTTCTTCAGATCTCTTTAGTTGTTACAAAACCCTTTGATCGAGTGTACTTATCCGAATTAGCTATAGCTTGATGATGAGTTCATCAGATTTTGAAGTTTGTGGCAGTCATTGTTTGCTATTGCAACATCTTCAAGATTCAGAAATCATTTCTTTTATATATGGCTTCTTTTGTGAGCTTATATTAATATGGTTTGAGAATCTTGATGATGCTGCAGCAGCAATTAAATGGCTTAATTATATAGGGTTTTTTCTCCATGTGGTCTTAATCACATATCCAAATCCACATATCTTTAGATTCCTTATATATGATCCTATTGCTCAGGTATGCATATATATGTTAGCTTTTCATTTGTATAGATAATTTGTGTTCGTATATATGGTTAATTGTTTATGGATCAAATCAACGATTTTGTTGTTACAAATAATGAGTTTGTATAAAAAGATTTGTATATATATATATATATACATATATATATATTAATGATATGAGCTCCTACTCATAAGTCTTCTTGAATGTACAGCTAAGGAAAATTTCGAAAACCGGTTTTAGGGTTTTGTTTCTACCGACAAAGTAATATGAACACTTGCCTTAAAAGAGTCAAATCTGATTCATACATGAAAAGATTTTGATATGGGTTGTGAAGATATAATAATAAAAAGAGTTTGGAGGAATATATGAGAGTACTGTGAATAGAGAGAGAGAGAGAGAGAGAGAGCAGATAAATGTCTGTTGTTTTATGTTCAGTTACATCTGGTTCTGTCTCTTCTCTTTGTCCAGTAGTTACTCAAAGGACTCATGTCTTCATGTATAACCTAACCCTCCTCCTTGTTTTTCGTGTCCATGCTTTCTTATATATGTGATTAGATCTCTACTTTCGAATGATGATGCTCTTCTAATTAATGTAGCAGATGATGACGTGACAGATTTATTCAATTGTAAGAGTTCTTGATATTTGATCAATGCTTATTTTGCGAACCAGATTGCAGACGCTTTTAGGTATATGAAATTTGTAATTTTTATAAGGGTAATATTTGTGGGAGCAATTGGTAGGTCTAATTTGTAATTTTTATTTACGAGTACTATATAGAATAAAGTGGTTGAGTTGGTGTACGAGGCTTGTGCAGTTGTTCTCTGCTGCAAAGATTCGCTGATATATTATCTAATATTTAAGATCTGGCAGGAGTTGGTATGTCGTAAGACTTTTATGAACATGTTTATTACTCAGAACTTGAATGATACCCATTTTCTTGATGGAACTAATACTTCACACACTAATTAGACCTAGTTAATTTTATAAGAAATGTAGATGAAGATTTTGACTCCATGTACAAAAGCAAGTGATGAAGATTTTGACTCATGTATACTTTTTTTTCCATTGAATTACAAAAAAATGAATAACATATCCCCAAACATCCATGGGACAATGCGGTAAGATATCAAACCATTTGGAAATTTGATGTATGATTTCACACAAAAAGGGAAAATTAATTCTCGATGGACACCACTTCTATCCTAAAATTTGTCAGATTCTAAAGACATTTTTGTGGAATTTAAAATCAAGATAACCCTAAATTATAGATATAGATTTGTCAAAGTTATGTCGATCTAGAAAGATAATCGATTGAACAAGAATAATGAACTGGTATATCAGTTTAGGGCTTTATAACTTGAGTTATTCAAGTTGAGTATGCAACGATTACTACAATATACAAGTTTTTGGGAAATTTTAGTAAAACTGGACCCTCATCTCATCATATTATAAGATTTAAATTGAGTGTTGAATTGTCTATCCGTCGTGATTTATCTCGTAACTTACATACATCCTATTGAAGTAGGAGACACTTTTATTTTGGCCGTGTTATAAACTATGGTATAAAATTAACCTAAGCTTCATAACAACCCTTGAAAATAGACTTGTTGTAGGTTTTGTTACAAAATTTTATATGAAAATTCAAAATTAATA
The DNA here is from genome assembly GCA_900406435.1 of Lepidium aucheri. Lineage (NCBI taxonomy): Eukaryota > Viridiplantae > Streptophyta > Magnoliopsida > Brassicales > Brassicaceae > Lepidium > Lepidium aucheri. Next base: position 5,178 of record OVBA01009427.1, on the reverse strand, counting down.
AAAATTTAAAAGAAAAAAACTCAAAAAAGACTAAAATTACAACAACAAATATATCGGGTACAAATATGGTTCTTGATCTAGTTCCGGTTTGAGTTTGAATTCAGTTTTTGGAGTACATAGATTTACGGCTCATTTGTGGTATTTTGTCGAACCATTCGATATTATGGTTCTTTTGATTTAAGACTTATTCATGTATTTCTATTTTTGGAAATGGTTTGTCTAGATATAGATCGAGTTCGAGTAATTTTATATCAACATTCAAAATGTTTTAAAAAAGTTATTAGAAAAACTCTAAAAAGCTAAAAATTGTTTTTTATATAGTTTCGGTTCGGCTCGGATTTGATTTTTTTAAATATAGATTTATGATCTATTTAGATATTTTTTCGGGTTTGCTTCATCTAATTCGGATCAATTTTGGTTTGGGTTTTGACTTCTAAAACAACATCTCGAAAACAATAATCCATAATATTTACACGGGTCTAACAACCTAAATAAAAACATTTAAAAAAATTATCAATATAATCAAATCTTGCGTTATAACGCGGGTAAATCCTACTTTTGTTTAATTTTTTTGTCGATGCTAATTTCATAAAAAAAAACAGACATAATATATATAGTTATTTAAATCCTTAAGATAAATTTTAAGAAATGCTTTTTTATATGCCTATTTTCAAAAAGTGTCCCTTCATGCTTATTTTTTTTTCCTAAATTTTTAAAAGAAAGGGTAAAGTTTGAAAAAAAGTATATGTAAAAGAGCATTTTAGAAATTCTCCCGATCCCTAACTGCATGCTTACATTTCGAACTTCGGAGGTCTAATTTGATGGTTGGTGGATTCAAGTTACAAACTTTGTTTATGCATCTCCCATTTAACATCTTCGGACAAGTAAGGCCCTTTGTATATCTGGCCTTTAATTTTGGGCCTCAACTATTAAGTATATACATGCACAAAGTATTTTTCTTAATCTTCTGTCCTGACTTCAAACCTTGATTAATCTGAACATGGTGACAAAATTAATAAAAAATAAAAATATTTTTAACATCCTTTTCAATTTATGCCCATTATTATACTACAAATGAGTGCAGGAAAACAACAAATGTTTTAATTTAATAAAACTTTTACTAGAATTCGATTATAAAAAACTATGTATATCCGTGTTATATTATTTGGACTTTGGACTATTGATCAAATTTTGTTTGTTTAGCTGTAGACAAACATAATTTGGGATCACGACGGTGAAGTTTCTTTTGTCTTGAATAAGTTTTCTGTAATACTTGATAAAAATCATTTTTAAAGAAACACTTTTTTTAAAAAAAGTCAATTTTTTTTGTGACGAAAAAAAGAAGTCAATTTTGTAGAACTAGTATTTGTTCAAAAGATGAACGTAACTGCTAAGGATATATTATATGGTATTGTTGTAATAGAACGAAGGTTTAGGGGTTGGGATGCGTTGCATACTAGAAAATAATATCTCACATCAAAAATTAGAAGATCTCTAACTAATATGTATATATAGATAAGGTTACCGGTCTAATTCTACTTCGTAACTTTCATATAACCATAGATGTACCTAAACTACTAGTGTCAATCCAATTGCACCGTGGATCGATCACAACTATAGAATTACACACACGACTCAATTTTGTGGGTTATGTGTTGGTTATCGATACAATCGTAAATCCCAACTAGTATATAATTTTGGACCCTAACCGTATGACCCGTTTTTATGTCTTCTCAACCCCATTGTGATTAAACCGAGAGAAACGAAGAATTTTTTTTTAGATCATAGAATCATAAATTGAAGAGGATAAATATGTCTCAGATCATAATGAGCAATAACTCAGGGACAAAAACTGAGTCTTCATGTGCTCGTTTAGGTAGGGTTGATAGTGTTCCTCATCGCTGTTAGTGTGGTGAAAAAATTGAGCTGAACCTCTCAAAATCCAAAACAATCCTCATTGATACTTCTTTAGATGTTTATATGCATTAACTAAGAGGGTGAGCCTAAATAATTCTTCAAATTTATTGGTTTCTCATGTGTAATTTTCGTGACTATATGTAAGATTAATTAGTGAACTGAATGACCTTGATTGGAGCTTGAAGACAACAAATACATTTCAAATGGATGGATGAAGCAATACTGAGTGAAATTGAGATTTTGGACTCGAAAATGCAGAGTCTTCATCAAGAACTCATTATTTCAAGGTTGGAAATTGAGAAGATGCAAAGAGAGTTTGAGAGTGACATATTAGAAAGAGTTGAACTAGTTTTAATGGATGCTAAGAGTTGGGTCAAGAAGATGCTTGTTCTCCTCATTATAGTATTTGTAGTTGGTTGTATTTGCTTCGAGATTATAGCATAACAAGCTTGTTTCTATGTCTCAATGTCTACGCTTGTTTCAATGTATCTGGTAGTTTATAAGTCTTAATGGTAGTTTTCAATGAATTTTCTTTGATGTTCAAACAATGGTTCAATGCCTCTATTGATGTTAATTGTGTAAATTTGGGTTGATATTTTGTTGTTAACAAAATATAAAGAATGACAACACAATTTAAACATTGACAACAATAATGGATTGAAACCAAAATGATTGTTTACATTGTGTCAAACTAACCGATAATTACAAGGACAAATCATATGCCCACCTCAAAAACTTACAAAGACATAGATTATCCCATGTCCCGTCAAAACCAAGTAGATACCAAAAACAACAACAATTAGTTCTAAAACAGAAAATGATTAATTCTAAAACAGACAACAACACAACATCTAAATGAAAATTCAATCAACATTATGTATAGAGACTTGAGATGGTTGGCCTTGAGTTGAATCCGCTTAACAAGACTGTACGACAACTATCTGGAGGCTAGATTCACCTTGAGTTGACTTCTACAACAACAAAATACAAGTAATTAGTTTTGTAGTAAACTAAGTCAATGAGATTAACAAATTAAGCAACTTACATACCTTGTGAAACTTTGAATTGTGGTTAGGTTCACCACAAATACTACAATGCATGACTCTTTTCAGATTGCATTGTGGCTTTGTTGGAGACTTGTTGACTCCTTTTTTCTTCTTATCAATCTTTGGACGACCCGGCTGTGTCTTTGCTTCTGGTTGATGGACATTTGCTCCATTTGTTGATGGCCAAAACGCAGCTCCTCTCATTGTACAAGGCCCTCTTGATATGTCCTCCTCCAAGTGGTTGTTTTGAACCACTTAGTTACATATTCTTGGGGCTCTAGCTTCTTGTAAATTATCACAGCATAAGCATGCTCACAAGGGATTCCACAAATGTTGAACTTCCTGCAAGTGCATGTTCTAGCATCTAAATTATCTATGAATGAACAACCTGATCTAACCACCTCATACAATCCATTTGTGCTTTGAAGTACAGTACAAGCTGCAGTAATGTCGAGTTCTTTGCCAAGAACTCTTCAACATAAGGTGTACACAGTCCGTGGTGTTAACAGCAGCCTCATATCTCTTAGATATTCTAACCATAGCCATCCTCTTGATTGCTTCTAGAATAGGAAAAAATAACTTACTTCTGGCTTTAGAAATGGATGCATTGAAGGAATCAACTGAGTTGTTCTCCACGTCCTCGCAGCAATTAGCGAGATTATAAAATGCCCTTTACCATGTGTGTGGTTGTTCTTTTAAGACCTTTGCATACACCTGACTGCTATGGTTCTCAATGTTCTGGAGGTTCTTTGCATACTCAGCCTCGTTCTAGCTCCAAGAAAGTGTCCATACAAGTGGTTTCATGTATGGATTTTTACCAATCTTCTTCTTCAGGTTCGCATATATGTGTCTAACACACATACGATGATCAGTCATTGGAACTTCACTTTTTACTACATTTATCAATCCCTAATAGACATAAAAAATAAAACTTGTATTAGAAAACAATATAAAAGACACACCATGTGACAATAGGTAACAAATCAATTCAAGACAAGAACATGTGACCCACCACTTCAAATTTATAGAAAAAGTAAGTAGGTACCATTCGAAAACAATTAAACCAACAAAGTAACTATGTTAGAAAGTAGCTTTAAAAATATCAAAACATGAATATAATATACTTTCTGTCGGTCAGATATCATGATGTAGCTCTCCCCATCTCCTAACTCCAAATTTTGTTTCAGTTTTCTAATAAACCACGTCTAATTATTAGTATTCTCTACTTGAACACAACCCCAAGCAATAGGGTAGATATGACTATTTCCATCCCTTCCAAGAACTACCAGCACTAGACCTTTCATTCTGCCTCTCATATGGCAAGCATCTAACCCTATCAAACGTTTACAAGTGTCTTTCTAGCTCTTCTTTAGTTGCTCAAAACAGACATAAAATCGGCTAAGCATGCATTTGTCATGAGTTTGGATAAAAATGCAAAATTTTGGCTAATCTGAGTTTGCATTAGAGTTCAAAATTTCAGCTCCATAGTCATGGAGACGAGCAAACTGCTCATCAGACTCTTTTTTAATCCATCGTAAAGCCTTTTTCCTTGTAGCTTGGCATTGATGCCTCGAAACTCTTACTTTTCACTCAGATTTTATCATTTCCTCCATCTTCTTAGGCATGTACTACTCAGGTTCATGTCTCAGCCTATCTAAGAATAATCTAGCTACCATAGGGACCTTAATCATCTGACAATCTCCATTCCGTGAGCATGAGTGAACTTTGTTAAATACTCTAATATTTCACTCATCTTTTCTACCAGTCTTAGAACAACAAATTCTCCAACAACAACATTTACCATATACACACTTGTAAGCACATTTCATTTTGTAATTCCTATATTGCCTCAGATTATACCTAGTCTTGATAGCATACTTGGCAACAACGTCTTTGAATCCCACAGCATTGAATAAAACCATCTCTTTAGACAGTAATCCTTTACTCGAGTTCACATTAGCTATGTTCTTTTGACCTCGTGAATCTCCTTTGTACCTTCTGATGTGTGTGCTTTTTGATGGTTTTAGAGTCTTGTTTTAGGTAGTTTTGCATCCGTCTAGATAGATTNGTTTACTTAGGTCTTTTTAGGTTTGTTTTGCTTTCTTTGCATTTGCATTTGGAGTTTGGAGTTTTATTTAGGAAAATGAGCAAAAAGGAGCTAAAGTTGGAGCTAAGGACAATTGGATCAGCTGCTAGGCGAAAAAGATCGTGCAAA
>OVBA01009426.1:0-10639 GCA_900406435.1 Lepidium aucheri | reverse complement strand
AGTATCTGCTTCTTTTTGAGATTCACAAAGCAAAGGATTTTCTTTAGGACCGGACTCCTTTTTTGCTTCTCAAACTCTTCCTCTTACTTGAGCATTTCAGCTCTAGCACTCATAGTTTCTTTTTTACACAAAGAAATACTAACATTTTTCAATCCAAAGATATGTACATTGATTCGAGAATGAGATCTAGTGTGTATTTCATTACAAATATTGCATTAAAATTTTGAAGTTCCTCCCAGTGCTCTTACTTTATCTAGTTTAGTCACATAATTCCATAATTGATCTTGTCCGAGTCGATTACTCTGATCTGATCCACCAATACTACTAGAACCAATATGAATACTTTGTTCTTGAGACATCACAATCAATGAACCAAAACCTACAAACATGAGCAAAATTAAAGTAAACATGAATCACAATGTACAAGTACAATTCAAACCTACTATCTACATACAAGTTAAATAATGATTGATCATGAACCTTATGATGACAATGTCAATTGACAAGTGAAACCAAACATGTTGCCTTTTGACTAATTTGAAAATAGGTAGCTTGACAAAGATGAGATGATGATGACGCTGACTTAGTTATGTAACAATTCAATTACGTGAAAATCCAATTAACATGATATCAATTTGAAAAAAAACAACTATGTTTCACTTTTTTCTTTTTTTTATTTATTTGAAAATTTTACTTTTACTCATCTAGATACCCAACATTTACACTTTAAATGTTTCCAAAATCTCCCCAAATAATACTTGACGTCATTAATATTTCAAACGTGATGAAGACGTCTCCACACAATCTCCATGATGTTTGTGTTCCTGAAACAGTTCCAAAATGTAAAATGTCGCTTCTTATATTTCTTTACTCTTTTTCTTGAAATCGCACCTTAAATTATTTCTCCAATTCTCTGTTATTGAACTTAGAATTTGTACAAAATCACTTAAAATAATTCACAATCTATCAAAGTTCGGTTAATACATATAAAAAAAATTCAAACTAAGCAGATAATGACAATTTCCGGCGAAGACAAATGATTTTCTCTGGTGAAGTTACAATCGATCTACATGGCGAGGAGAATCAGTACTTCTTTCGATGGCAATTCGTCTGTGGGAGCAGCAAAAGGAGACATAATCTGCTTTTGAAGAAAATCAAACAAATCTATGAAAATTATCAAGAGATCTATGTTATATCAAGATTAAATCAGAACATCGAAGGCGAAAACAAGTGGGCTCTTCAAGAAGTTCGAATTCGGGTGAATACAAAGGAATCTATAATCAAGCTTCTTCGATCTTGTTCTAATTACAAGAAACTAGGGTTAGCTAAAGCGACCGATCGTCTAAGGCAAAAGAAAGAGATGAAATCTGACTACGGAAAAAAGAAGAAATCGGGAAATATACGAATTGTAATGAGGAATATTTCTTCCAAGTCTGCAAATACTATTTCAGCAAGAGAGCAATTGAGGAACAGAGATCTACGGAGGTGGATATTTGAACTAGGAGTGGTGGCTACAGGGAGGAGATGGCGTAAGGGGATCTCGACTGAGTTGGTGGTGTCACAACGGACACTCCGTTCTTCTAAGGATGCAACGATCATCAGCAACAACAACAGTCGAGATTTGGGGATCAGAACCGATGATTAAAGGAAGTTATGCAAGAGCATACTCACATTATCAAGTTACCACAAAAGCTCAGTTTGTCAAGTGTGAGGTGTATAATTACACTAATCTTCAGTTCCGCATTACAAAAGACGTTCGTTTACAAGCTACAAGATCATCGGATTTTTATCTCCGACTCACCGGAAAGCGAACCAAGGCTGGGAATACACTAATTACAGAAGTTTCCATAAGCTATGAAAATCTCTTTATGACCATTGATGAACATTCCCTGTTTTGGTTGCTGAATATTGCCCAAGATTCTCCATTGCGTAATATTTCAAATCAAAATATAGTATAGAAGCACTTATTGCTCAATTCTGAATTATGGTTTTTCAGGAATGGTGTGAAGACTTATGGCAAGTATGAAAGATTCTCACAGGATACCATCAATTACAAGCAATCCGAATTAAGGGAAGTCGATATCTCCCACTCTATTACTTCTATATTCACAGATTTTGCAATTACTTCTACATATTTTGGCATATGGACACAACACAAACTTTCAAGAATACCTAAGTCTAAGAGCACTATATATAAAAGATATCTTATTAGCTCTTCATTCTCACACAAGGACTCAATTATTTTTTATTCTCGTCGCTTTGTTTTCAGAGAAGTAGTGGCTCAATTAAACATCAACACGAAGCAAGCAGCAAACTCGTCCAATGCAATGATACCAAAAATAAAAATTCCTTGTTTTGAAAATAGCGACCTTCTGGCTAAGTGCTCTAAAGTCCTGCTAGGGTGTTGTCTTAATCCGGTAAAACAGGACGTCGGAGCTCTGCTTCAGCGCTTTCCACGAATATGGGATTTGGAAGATAAAGTCACGGGTACGGATCTCGGTTTTGGCAAGTTTCAGTTCTCATTCAAAAAGAAATCAGATTTGGAAAAGGTCCTTAGTCTGGGTCCAACACACTTCGATGGCTGGATGATCACACTAGGATAGTGGATTGCTAAGGCACCTGAAGAGTACCCTTCTGCGCTGGTTATGTGGGCTATAATCTCTAATGTTCCAGCCGAATATGCTGCAAAAATTGTTTTCAAGGCAATTGGCAATCAGCTAGGAAGAGTTATACAAGTTGATGTGGAGAATTCTAAGGTTCTAGTTGAAGTTAACGTGATGAAGGCTCTCATTCTCAAAACTGCAGTGGACTTTGGCGATGGGAGGAAACCATTGTCCGCATAATATGACAGGTTTCAAGGAATATGTAGTTATTGCAACTACATAAACCATGATGTCTCCCATTGTAAAAGGTCGTTGATTCATGAAAAAAGAGATGAAGACTTTGAAAGGAAAGAAAGACATGATAAATTTTCTGACAAGCATCAGAGTTTTAAAGGTGCTTTACTAAATAACACTCGGGCTAAAGGTTCATTTTGAGGAGACATGAATATAAGATCAAGACAGTTTGACCAGTATGGATCTAATCATCGGTTGATAAGGTCTAAGACCCAATTCGTCCAAAAGATACCAAGAGAGCAAGCTAAGGCATTGGACTCAAGGACCGAAAAACAAGAGGAGGGTGCTGTAAAAACAAACAAAAGACAAGCTCCACAAGAGGATGAGAAGCTTCTAAAGCAGGATGCGGCGGAAGCTAAGCAGAAAGATGAAGTCGAGGCTGCTCAATCCTCTTCAAAAAAAACCAAGATATCCAAAGAGTTTAACACTGAGCCGGAGGTAAATTCTTCTAAACAAAAGGCTTTAAGTTCTGATAATGGTTCTATTGATTGTCAAGGAACTTTGGTGAAGGAAATATCACAGGGAGAGGAGTATGATCCAATGCAATGTGATCTTCTTTCGGAAAGCAAAACCATCACAGATCATGACAAAGAAATTACACTCCCGGAATATGAAATTCTGAAGAAACAAGAATATGGTTTAATCACCTTGGAAGATGAAGAAGAAAAGATGAGGAAGATCGAAAAGCTAAACAAGCTGGTATGACCTCCTTTGCCTCAGATGAAATCCGCAAGTGCTGAAGATATTACTGCGACATACCAAGATGGATCCAAAAAAGTGAATAAACCTACAGCAAATATCAGAGGTGTTACTTCTAGGAAACAAAACCTGGTTAATTCAGTGGAGACAGGGCATAAGAAGGGAGAAAAAGGCAAAAAGGCGAGTAAACTGACGAAGAACAAGGACGATGGTGCTACATCTCGTCAAACGGCATCGACCAACTAAAACTTTTCACATGCTTTTGATGATTATATTTCTTATTCCACTTAGTATTGGGAGTTTTATCCACTTCTTTTCAAAAACCTATGTTTCGATTTTTCAATTTAATAATTATATTCATCTGTTTCATTATTTTAGAGATGGTTCTCATTTTTTTCCTCTGAATCTGAAACAAATGCTTATGGAAATTATTGTGCCTATTATCCCTTATTATGTGATATGGGAAAGTGGTATTATTATATTGGCGGCGACCTCTTCCTTAATTGTGATGAGTTTTATAAAGATTACAATAATGGCAAGGCTTATTGGGTACGTAACTTGGTGTTTGACAACCTACGATTGTCTTTTCGTAATGAGGCATCACCTTCTAAGAACTATGGTACCAGTCATTGATGATTAAAGTAATGTCTTGGAATTGCCAGGGTTTGGGAAACCCAATTACATATAACCATTTAAAAGATTTATATCTAAATGTAAAGTTCGATTTATTATTTTTGATGGAAACAAAGAAAAAAGATGATTACATAGAATCACTGATAACCAAGTTTCAGTTTGATAATATGATTTCAATTGAACCAATTGATGAAAGTGGCGGTCTAGCTCTGGTTTATAATCATTTCCACAACATAACTCTAAATTATAAGGACAAAAATATAATCGATATCTCCTTGGAAATTAAAGGAAGGAAAACTTTTCTTTCCTTTGTATATGGAAACCCGGTGTATCACTTACGGGAACAAGTGTGGGAATGATTAACAAGATTTGGGCTTCAAAGAAACGAGTCGTGGTTTATCACGGGAGATTTCAATGAAATTTCTGGACACCATGAAAAGCAGGGTGGGCGAATGAGGAGTTTAAGCTCCTTCGTCCCTTTTAATACAATGCTTCATAATTGCGGGTTTATTGAATTTCCATGCATAGGTAATACTTGATCATGGAGAGGTGTTCGACAAAATGAAATTATACGGTGTAAACTTGACAAGGCATTTGGGAACGAAGAATGGCACTCAATGTTTCCTAACACAAAGATAGAATACCTACAGATGATTGAGTCAGATCATAGACCTATAGTAGTCACATTGGAAAATAAAACGTCCCAGAGACGCGCTGGTTTTAGTTTTGATAGAAGGTGGATTGGGAAACCAGGCTTTGATAGATGCATACATTCAGGCTGGAGCAGATATACAAATCTTCGGGGTAATAGTATTAAACACAAGATTTTAAATTTTAGAAGAGAAATTTCACGGTGGAGGAAACGACAAGTGAACAGTGGGAAAGACAAGATTGAGAACCTGAAGTGCAAACTGGAAAATATGAAGAATTTAAATAATGTAAGCACTGGTGCAATTAACAAAGTAATACACGAATTAGGTCTTGCTTATAAGGAGGAAATATATTGGAAACAGAAGAGTCGAACACAGTGGCTACAACAGGAAGATAGAAATACAAAATTTTTTCATGCTGTAACTAAACAAAGAAGAGCTAAGAACAGGATTATTGGACCTTTTTACAAATAACAGCCAATGGGTAGATCAAGAGGAGGATATTGAACTTATAGCAGCTCAATATTTTGGTACTCTTTTTACCTCAAGTTGAACTATAGAATTTGATGCTGCTCTCAATGGTATTGAACCAGTGGTAACGCCAGAGATGAACACCAGACTATTAGAGAAGGCAACACAAGTGGAAGTCAAACGAGATTTGTTTCAAATGGACCCTGGGAAAGCTCTAGGACCAGATGGAATGACGACTCTATTTTTCCAACAATCATGGGAATTTATTAAGGTCGACTTGGTTAAGTTAGTCAATGATTTTTTGGAACTGGGGCTTTTTGGCCGTGACCTAAACAAGACAAACATATGTTTAATTCCAAAGACATCCAGACCTACAACTATGGCAGAGTTTCGCCCAATTAGTCTTTGCAATGTGATCTATAAATTAATATCTAAGGTGGTGTGTCTAAGACTCAAAAAACTCATGCCCATTTTAGTTTCGGATACACAATCAACTTTTGTATTGGGAAGATTAATATCAGATAACATTTTAATTGCTCAAGAGCTTTTTCATGCTTTAAAAACAAATAAAAAGGTAAAAGGATCCTATATGGCGATCAAAACGGATATGAGTAAAGCGTATGATCGAATCGAATGTGCTTTCTTAGAAAAACTGTTAGCGAAACTTGGATTTCAAGAGTGATGGATTAGAGGCATAATGCATTGTGTTTCTTCAGTACAATACTCTGTACTGAGTAATGGGGCTCCCAAAGGAAGAATAAAGCGTTACCGCGGTTTAAGGCAGGGAAATCCTTTATCGCCCTATTTATTTATACTATGCACTGAAGCACTGATTGCAAAACTCAGACATGCGGTACAGCAGCAACAATTGACGGGACTTGCAATAGCAAGAACAAGTCCTGCAGTTTCCCACCTTTTATTTGCAGATGACAACTTGTTTTTCTGTAAGGCTGATGCTTTTGAGGCCACTATGAAACTACAAGTGCTCACGGAGTATGAGCAGATATCAGGGCAACAGATAAATTATTCAAAATCTTCTATTCAATTTGGGAAGGACGTAGATTATCTGGCAAGGCAGGAGATCCAAAATACACTAGGAATTCATAATATTGGAGGGATGGGATCCTACCTAGGCCTACCAGAAGGACTTGAAAGAGCAAAAACCAAGGTCTTCGCCTTCGTCAAGGAAAAAATAGACAAACGAATCAACTCATGGTCAGCCAAGTTCCTATCTAAAGGAGGAAAAGAAGTACTAATAAATCAGTCCTTGCGCTATACCATCCTATGTCATGTCATGTTATCACCTCCCTAAAACAATTACTTCAAGGATCACTGCAGCCATTGCAAATTTTTGGTGGCAGACTTTGACTGAATCTCAAGGAATTCACTGGGTCAAATGGGAGAGTTTATGCAAGTCAAAAGCAAAAGGGGGGTTATGTTTTAGAATGATAAAGAAATTCAACTCTGCTCTATTAGCAAAACAAATGTGGAGACTATTAAACTTTCCAGATTCCCTTTTGGCAAGAGTACTCCGAGGGCGCTATTTCCCGGGATCTTCACCCTTAATATCGCGAAAATCATACTCACCCTCGTACGAGTGGAGAAGCATTATATCTGCAAGAGCTTTGGTCATGAAAGGTCTAATCATGCGAGTAGAGAGTGGTGAGTTTATCAGAGTATGGAGAGACCCATGGATTCTGGACATCATTCCAAGACCAGCTAAGGGAGACGGTTCTCAAGTTCATCCGGATATGCATGTAGCAGATATCATAGATCAAAGTACCCGTCGCTGGAGAGAGCCTTTAATACGACAAATGTTTGATCCAGGAGATGTAGATATCATCATGGGCATTCATTTACCGAGATTCCCAGCTACGGCTAAATTTGGTTGGCACTATACCAAGTCGGGCCTGTATACAGTTAAATCTGGATATTGGGCGGAACGCCATGTTGCTCAAGTTTCTTTCGTACCTTTTGGCCCACATATCTACGATCTACAATCACGTCTGGAAGTTACAAGCACCTTCAAAGATAAAACATTTTGTTTGGCAGGCTTTATCAGGCCAGATCACGGTTAAAACTAAGTTGATACACCGAGGGATTAATTGCAACAGGCACTGCCTCAGTTGCTGGGCAGATAACGAGACTATTAATCATGTACTCTTCGAGTGTCTGCCTGCAATTCAAGCATGGGCATTATCGAAGATACCGGCGGGTATAAATTTTCCAGGATCATCTTTACTGTCAAATATTTATCACTTGTTTAGAGGATTAGATCGATCTACAGATCAAAAAAGTATCACGTGGATTCTATGGTTCTTATGGAAAGCTCGGAATGATAAAGTGTTTAAGAACAAAACGACGTGTCCGAGAAATTTAATTATAGCAGCAGAATCAGAAGCCAAGCTATGGGAATCTGCCTAAAAAGAAGATCCTTCTCTATGTAGCAAAAGTGCGATTAGTTTTGGAAATCTCAGTGATCGTGCAAGTAGACCATTGATTGGTAATCCAGCTTTTACAGGATATCGGTGTATGATAGATGCGTCCTGGAAGGAGTCAGATTTATTTACAGGTTTGGGATGGTATGGTTTTCCTTTCGACAGTGGTGGAATCAACATGGGGGCACAAAGCATTAGACGCAGCCTCTCTGCCCTTCACGCCGAATTTGAAGCATTATTGTGGGTCATGTCTTGTCTCATCTCATTACAGATTTTGGAGGTAGAGTTCCTGGTAGACTGCTCGGAGTTACTAAAGATGATTGAGTACCCGGTGGGATGGCCAGCCTTTCAACCTTATCTAGACGATTTCATTAGTCTTCGTAGTGGTTTTCTTTTGTGTTCTGTTGTAGGAATACCCCATGCATTAAATTACAAAGCTGATAGTCTAGCCTGTAGTGTTAGAGGGTTGTCTAGAGCTCAAGTCTTTGTTAACAATGTACCCAGAGTCTGGTCCCGGTTTATTTGAATCGAGTTAAGTTGACAAAAAAAATTCACAATCTCTCGTTATTCAATTAATAACTTATAAAAATTATATGAAATCTTCAGTTATTCAAAAGATAATAATTTTTTTCTAAGAACACTACTTTACCTGATTTTAAGAGATTTTGAGTAGATTTTTACTGGAAAAAACATAGTTCACAATCTAACCATCTAAGGTGTGATTTCAAGAAAAAAAATCTCAGGAAATGTGTTGGCCATGTTTTGATAGGAAAAAAACTTTCTTCGTTGGATTAAACTAAAAGTAGAGAAATACAAATCTAGACACAAATCCTTTGAAACAAAATCAATAATTTGTCGAACTCACAAAACTATCAATTAACAAGATATAGAACCAAAAACTTGCATCACCTTCTTATTTACGTACATAGCTAATTGCTCAACAACTAAAACATCCTCATATAGCATAGTAGATTCATATATACCATGATTAGGATCAGACTTTATTTGTATTAGGCTTATTCGTAGCACTCCTAAGAGTGGTATCTTTAACAGAATTGAGATCACCAGCTTGCTTAAGCAACTAATAACTCTATAATCTTCATTATAGCACAAACAAAAGTTGGGCTTTTTCACATGGCGTTATGTCAAAAGTGATGACACAACGTAATCCACCCTATATGATACAAGAATAGTTTTCACTGATTTTGAGAGTGGTGCAGAAAGTGAGACATGAGCATTCACCATTTTAGATTTCACAATAAAAAATTTGGCTCTTACAAAATTGTTTTATTCACAAAATCTCCTAGAGACTATAATGAATTCATCAATGTAATCCTATTCAACCAATAGATTCAGATCCAAAGGTTTCAAGGAAAATATATATGGAAACTTTTTAAATTATTGTATGTATTCTAGTTTATCACTTGGAAAAAACTTCATTAGAGACTGAGTGAATCATGATCTAATGTAGAACTTTATGTGGAATGCACACTAATTTTTTCTAAATACATAGACTATTGAACAACATATAATAGTTGAAGGGAAACAAGACAAAAACTATAAACGTGTGGAGAATAGAAAAAAAAACAAGAAGAATCAATATAAATATAAAACTGATCTGTTTAATTTTATTGGCTACATTTATGTTTTCTCGAAAACATTAAGAGCCTAATATAAATGTCTATTTGCATAACATAATCTCCAAAACCACTATATAATTTATAATTAAATCTCCTAAAATTACTATATGATTTTCTAGATATAAATAAAAAATCAACTTAAATCACTCGAAATATCCTGAAAACATACTCGAATTTTCCCAAATCTATCAAAATCTAAATTCTATCAAATCATTTAAAATTATAGTTTGAGTACACCCCCAAGACAAATAAGACAATTAATGATCGTGATGTATAATTCATGATCAATGCATTTGTAAAAGCTTCACCCTGGTAATGTGTACCTTTGATTACTAACTTATTTTTATATAAAAATAAAGAATACCTTTTAAGTTAAAGAATGAGCCATCAAAATTTCATAAACCACATTATAGAATGGACAAGTTTGAGTCATTGAAAGCTTTTTTCCCCTTGTAGATCTCAATCTTCACCTTCTCAATCATGGAATCGCACATCTCATATATCAAGTGAAGACATAGCTTATCGGTGTCATAAAATCTAATTATGTCATATATATATATAGGTCCTGTGGAATCTAGAATATAAGAAACCTTATTCTACCACTCTTCATTCAAAATCTTTTCTCTAACAAAGGTTGCTAACCCAATGTCATTCTTTTTACAAGTAGACCATTCATCACTTATAATCATGGCTTGAAGAAACCTTTTAATAAGCTTCAATCTCTTAAGCATCACAATAATAGAAGCAAAATGAGTATCAACAACTGAGAAAAACTTAAAAGGGGATAACTTGTTGAAAATTGACAATCTCATATTATGGTTCATGATGAAATGTTTGATTACGATAGCATCACCACCAACAATTGTTATCCAACTGCACTCATCATACACATCCTGGTTCTTTTCCACATTCTTTGATGCACAAATTTTCTTCAACGCAAGATTAGGAGTGTGGCCAACACATGGTGTCTAATAGATGTGAGGAAATAGACATTCAATAATCATTCCAGCTCCTTCGCAATTTGCTGCATTATCAGCTATTAGCACAACATTCTCTTACCTATTTCCTTGATAACTTCTTCCATCAAACCAATAATATAAAACTTATCTTTCACTCCAAAACATTTATAGCCTTCAGAAATTTATGACCACTTCTAGAAACAACCATTAAATTGATCAAAGGTTTTCTTGTAAAATCACTCCAGCCATCTG
>OVBA01009425.1:0-10640 GCA_900406435.1 Lepidium aucheri | reverse complement strand
CGCTGATCTAACTCATCCCTCAAGAGCCCTAGGTAACTACTCAAAATTCATGAAATTAACGCTAAACACAAAATTCATAGTAGATAGCATAAATAATACTCGAATGAAAATTAAGATAAACACTGAACGTAAACTGAATTGCATAAACCGAAAAAACTCAAATCAAAGGTATTTGTTCTGGAATTACGAAAGCTAATGTATGCTCACTCGAAACAACAAAAATCACTCGGAAATAGAAAACTGGGGATAGATCCCCAAAATCATCCCCCACTCTCAGTATATAGAGAATTCAACACAAACACAATAAAATTCGGCCACGTAAGAAAAAGGCCCAATCTTCAGTGGATCTTGAAGCCAAACTCGATCCAGACGCTGATCATGTCCATGATAAGAAACCTTGCGTCTCAAGATAAAACATACTCGAAATGCAGCTCCAGTGCAATTATGCGTTCGTTTGAGTGTCAGCTCACAGTCCGAGTTCTTCACGTCTCCTTTGCCGCACCATTTCAGTTCGAGTATGACAAAACTCGAGCAGAACTCGAGCATCCTCTTTTGTTTCCATGCTTCAACCATACTCCAAGTGCTGCATTTTTGCATCTCTTCTCAACCACTAGTCCAGAAAACTCCATTTCCGCTCTTTCAGTACCTAAAATCCCCTCGAATGCAATATGCATGTTAATGCAAATGAATGAAGCTATTTANTGGACTCTAAAATGACAATAATATATTATATATGCATGTAAAACGGCTAAATAGAACTCCTAAAATGTGCTAAAAACCATACATATCAACTACCCGATCGGGTCCGAGTTTTTGGGTATAGAATTTTGATACCCATTTTGGAACCGAGTAGTATTCAGTTCGGGTCCGGTTCGGATCCTCTCGGTTCGGATCGGTTAGGGTCTATAATTTCCATACCCATTTAAGATTCAAAACTAATTCGGCTCGGTTTCGATTTTGGTTCCGGTTCGGATGTAAAATTGTAAAAAAAATAGGAATTCGAGTGTAATATATACCTAAAAGTACACAAAAATCGGGTATTTGGATACATATTCGGATATTTGGATATATTTTCGAGTATTCGGATATTTCGGATACCCAAATACCTGAAATATTCGGATATCCAATCAGATATTCGGGTACCCGTTCGGATATCGGTTAATACCCTAACTTGAACCGATACCCATGGATATTCTATGTCAAGACCCGATAATTACTTTTACTTATACCCGAATTTTCGGGTTGGATTCAGATTTGATTTTTCAGGTCCAGGTAAAATACCCAGGACTAGTCTGTGGAGATTGGAAAGAAGTAACGAAAGCAAGCCAAGATCCTCATTAACTCGAATCAATCAATTATGGCTCCACATAATACACTTGAGAATAGTGCCACACAACCATCATCATTTCATACAATGGTTGAAATACATAATGAACAATTAATTGACTGATTGGAGTACATAATAAATCGAAAAACATATATAAAATTCTGGGAGCATGTGTGGTCAGAGAAATTGAAGCAGCGTGTAAAATACACTGGAAAGAGATCTGATGAGTAAACCAACCATCTATACGACTACAGTACATAAAAAAGACTGTTGGTCTTCATCACTCAAAAGACATTCATATACACACAAAGGGGAAGCAACATCATTCATGAGACGTCACCAATAACTTATTTTGGTGTGGTCAAATCCCAATTCAATAACCAAATCCCATACTTTATATATATATATATATATATATATATATATTAAGCCAAAAAAAAAAGGTAGGGAGAGGAGATCAATGTGCGCTAACGAGGAAAGGATTTTGGCAGACTCCGCACTCAATGGTCTCTGATCCTGAGCTTGGAACCTGGACCTACAATTCAAACGGCAACAGTCTCATAATCTCATAAATGGTATCAAAGGCAGTATATATATTAAAAATTAAAAAAAAAAAAAAAAACCAACTTCAAATTTCCATTCTGTCTTTATTCATTTATCCATAATCCACTTGCTTTAACTAACTGTCCAAATGATAAGCGACAATCTCCCAGGTCTAATTTCAATAGACAATCACATCAACCGTACCAACATATGCTAGGTTTTGCACTGGTATCAGTTCTTATCCCACATTTATACAAACAAGAACCCCAGGAGGTGAGTCATACGATAATGTCAAATGAGAGATCTCATAGGGGCATGGTAGGTTAGACATTAGCATGCGTCTAGCTTTTCTATTTCGTCCATGTATATGCAGGATGATCTTACATATTAACACAAATGATTATACCTATATGTGTCATTGTTCTAGAATATATAGGGTCCTAAATTCATACAAAACATAAGACGGGTTACTAATTAGATCTAACCTGCAAGTGCACTGTGCAAGTTGGACAAGCTACTTCTTTCATCCGCTTCCCAGATCCTTCCCTCAAACCTTTTAAACCCATGCATATCATTGTCAGTATCCATGAAAGACCAGAAACAATGAATCGAAATACATTAAGCATGAGAAATTACCAGAAGTCGACTTGCGGTTTCTCTCCATTTCCTCCTATGTGAAACATATCCACCATCAGAAAACAATTATATTTTGAATATCAACTCCACTTGTAAATCGTCTAACTTAATTAAGAACCCCGGGAAATTAGCTCACCTGTAACTTCTTAGCCAGGTCTCCATGGCTCTGCACGCTCAAATTCCTGCTAGCAGCTTCCTTAGCGTTACTTAACCTTTGTGACACCTCTGCCTGCACATCAAGAATCAGATTCATATAAGCAGCAACAATTTTCAAACTTAATGGCATACACTGACAAGATAAGATAACAAAACAAATTAGCTTCTAACTAGAGCAACCAACCAAGGTTCTCCACGTTAGATCAACAGAGTCTCAGGATGGAACATGATTCATCAACTTAAACAAAAATGAGCACATGAATAAACATACCATGCACCGGTCACAAACACGGACTTGGGGGGCATTCTCCTCAGCAGTGAGAGCAATCCTTCCTTGAGTACACTTGTCACAAAAGACGTCACCACAGTTCCTGCAGTGATGCTGAATAAAAATAACAATCCGTAAACTTTGTCAGTTAGTCAGTTCCAGCGTGGCCAGGTAACTCCACATTATCAACCAGGGAAAGTTTATACCCTTCGTATAAATGCACTGAAATCTGACCCACATGATGTGCACTTCGAAACAGCTTCATCAGGAACCTGGAGGTAAGAATAACACGGAGTTAGAAATTCACATCCAAAGCTAAGCAATAACAATAAACATAAGGGATGTAAGCGATCACCAAAACTACCGTAGCCTTTCAAAATGACTACAAGGAGTAATGTTTTATAATTCTTTCAACAAAAGAGAAAATCCTACCCAGTGATCTTTCTCCTCATTCACAGGCTTAATAATGTTCATCCAATCACCCAATCCTTTTTTCTTCTCAGTAGATTGTTCCACCAATTTTCCCGAGGAAGGAGGCCTACTACTTCCGCCAATCTCCTTCGCCTAAAACCCACCGATAGAGGAAGATCGAATTAGTGAAAAGAAATCATAATGGAATTGACACAGACTTGAAGGATATAAAACATATAGGTTTAGGAACCTGAAACATAGCAGCTGTCACTGTGTCAAGAAGGGTGTTCGTGGTATAACTATTTGATTGCAGTCTGATACGTCTAGCTTCGATGTCCACTGGAGTCTTAGACCAGAAAGCCATAATAGAAGAATCTAGTTTCTGATGGAAAGAGATACACAATAGATATAGGACTCTGAGATACGAAAATGGAACAAATACAATTTAAGGAAGAAGGTAGCTAGTGTCTTACTTCGCATCTTGTGATGTTCTCAAGGGGATATATTCTCAAAGTTCGGCTAGTGCTTGGATCAAGCATACGGAGGCCATCCAGACCAATCTGCTAGCAGAAAACAGGCAGCCGATTTAATTAAATAATAACGTTTAAGTAAAACAAACCCCAAAAGAATTAAGATCAGAGTAAACAAGTTTTTGTTTCTCATAAACCAATCTCACATCGGTCGAAATCATGATATGCCATTATGATCGAGTTTAGCAAGCTTTGAATGTTGAACGCAAATTTGCAACTCAAATAGACAAAATTGAGTTAGCACAAAACCTGGCAAAGAACATCTGTTGTGGTCTGTCCGTAAGTCTCAGCCAACAACTTGACACGGAATTTCTGCACACCACCCGTGGAATCTTCCTGTACATCGGCCTTGGGGACAGCTCTAACGATCTTAGCAGAATTTGAGCTAGCAGAAGAATCTCTCCCTGAAGAGAAGCTAATGGATCTTCCATAATCGTCGAACATAGTCGAATTGGATGATTTCGGCGCAGTTCCACGAGACCCGTAGGGCTCCACTTTGCCTCCTTGATAAGCATAAACGCCATCGCCATAGGAGTCTTCATAAGCAGGATATCCTCCGCCTTCAGGTCGTTTCCCGTATAAATCTGAGCCTACATCCGATCTGCCCCGGCTGTAATCACCATAACCTGATTGATCAAATTTCATCGGCTTGTCGTATGGTTTCTCATACGGAGGCATTGAAGATCCTCCGCCACTGTAAGGAGGTGCGGAGTACAAGGATGATGAGTAAGGCGGAGCATGAACAGGGTTAGGATTCGGCGCAGGTGCAGATGAAGGAGGAGGATGGGGAGGAGCAGGAGAATAACCAGAGGTCTGATGCTGATCATACGGTGGATAATACGTTGACTGAGTTGTAGATTGCTGATACGGAGCAGTAGAATCAAACGATCCGTAAGAGGAAGCAGGTGGTGGATGAATCGTTGGCGGTTGGTTGAAGGAAGAATAAGAATTAGGGTTTATAGAGGTCGCCGGCGGAGAAGGAGGAGGCGGTTGCGATGGTGCAGTGAAGGAAGGAGCTGAAGGAGGGACATGATCAGAGTTTTGCCCATAAGAAGGGTAATTCTGGGAATAATTAGAGTACTCGGCGGCGCCGTAACCGCCGGTGAACGGTGGCGCCGACGCGTACGTGTTCCGAGAAAGATCTGTCGGAGCAGCGAGGGCCGGAGGCGGCAGAGAGGGATTGGGATTAGGAATCGGGCTAGGGTTTTGAAATTGAGGATAGTGGTGGTTATAGTAGGAATTGTAATCTCCCTGTTGCATAGCTGATCGGTGATTGGAGTTTACTTTCGGCGAAATTATTCGATCAGATAATCGGAAGAAGAAGAAACGATGATGAAGAAAAAAATGCAAGATAGATTGGATCAAGAGAATATTTGGTAAAGGAAAGATTGTATGCGTCGCGAACTTTGTATTTTTTATAAAATTACACGTGGTGGTATAGGAACCGTTGATAGAAGTAGGAGATGTTTTTTAACGCGTGGTGGATGACTCAGGCTGTACTTTCTGTGCAAGTGTAAGGAACCACATTTCATAATGTCAATAATTAAAAAATTTGTTCGACTTGTTTCGGTTTGGTTTAAGATAATTGGGCTTTTAAATCTGTGAAGCCCACTAATAAAGTCAAGAGTAAGAAAGACGCAATGGATAAGAAGGATCTTTCAGATGAGAAAGCAATTTCGGACCGAGCTTCACGGAGAAATAATGACGAAAATAGCCCTGACGATTAGGGTTTTCTCATTAATATTCCCACCCAAACGTAAGTATAGCCCGAGTCGGCGGATCTGAGTGTTTCACGCGTCTTTAAATAGAACCTTACCCCTCTCCATTATTTCCTCAACCGCAATTGGTTTTATTTTTTTCCTTCTCTCTTCGAATCGTCCAGGATATCAGAATTAGGGCTAATATCTCCGATCCCGTCCTCCGATTTCGATTGGTTTCGCGCTAGAAATAAAGTTCTTTAGTCGGGATTTGAAACCTAGGTTCCATTAGTCTTGTCTGTGTCCCTCTCCCTGCCCGTTTTTTTTACTCTGTAACCGATTCGATCTGAGAAAGAAAACACGATGTCGAGATATTTCACTTCTCCACCGCCTGTGTATCCGAGGAACTGGGCGAACGGTCAGAACCTGGTCGAATCGACTAAGGTTCGTCGAGCACTCAGTTCTTTCTGATTGATTCGCTCGGTATTATCTCTTTTCTGAACAAGGGTTTCTATGTTCAAAGAGAGTTAAAAGTTCCTTGATAATATATCCTCTTTGTGGTTATGCCTAGGTTGCTTCTAATTTTTTCTGATTGGTTAAATTTGTAGGATAATACCTTCTTGTTTCATGCCCATAGATCTGTAAATTAATATTAACCATTCATTGATTATTCCATGTATTATGTATCTCACTCTTAACGATATCGTGTAAACATGTATGTTTTGTTTGGTTTTGTAGATTTAATATATTTTGAGTCTTTTAACATGTTCTGTTTCTTTGAATGATGGTCCCTTGTTGTTCTGGTTCTTACCCCATAATTCCTACCTCTAGTCTAAATTCATTTATTCTGATGGATTATAAAGATCGAAAGACAAATAGTCGCTCCTAAAAAGGTGTATCGGAAAAAAGAGAAGAAGGAGAACAAGAAAGAAAAGAAACATACGAATGAAAAATCTATTACACAGCTGTATTACCCTACCAAGCAAGTGTCAGAGGAATCTGAACAACTTGAGAAGAGTTGTTTGACTGATGAACATGAGCAACAAATTTCTGTTGGTTATTTGTCTGATGGTAGCCAGAACAGTAACAAGAGAAGAAGGGAAGCTTCCCCTGCTGTTGAAAGTCAAATCAAAGGTTTGTGCTTTCTTTTTCTATTTTCTTATTCTGAATTACATGTGTACTAAAATCATTAATCATTTGCAGCTAAGCCTTTAGCTGGGAATCCGTTACGGATACGTTTTGTTTTCAAGAAACCAAAAGAAGTTGTGGTGCATCTGGAGAATCCTGTTTGCTCCACTTCAGAGACTGAACGACTTAACGAAACATCAACTTCAGTCTCAGGGTCAAAGATCTGTAATAGCGATGAGAATTTGCTCTCAACTTCTCTGGAGAGTGACAAGAATGCAATTCCTTCCGAATCAAAGAAGAGAAAGAAACATAAAACAAGCAAAGCATCTCTGTACAACACATTGTTTGATGAATGGGTCCCTCCTCCTTGCCTTTTGTTAAAGGAGGACGAAAACAACAACGATGACTGGCTTTTTGGTACAAAGCGGCAAGAGAATGCTTCTTCTATGAAAGATTCATTCAAGACGAGTTTGAATTTACAGAATTCAGATGATTCTTCCACTTACCCTAAAGCGCGGTTTTTATCTGAAGTTGGAATTTTTTCATTACCCTATACTGTCCCGTTTTAGATCCCCATATTGTTTTGTTCTTTCTTAGATTTAGATGTAGCCTTAGCTTTTGTACAGTTAGACTCATTGAAAACAATCACAGTGATCTGTAATTCTTAAATGATCTCTGTATTTTTGACACTGAAGCATCGATGTTATTCCCATTAAACAAATCAAGAGTTTTTACAAATTTAAAACAATCTTCTGATGTCCCTGAGTGAGAACGCTGTGGTTACAGATCAGCATTTTATAAACAATTGGAAGCAGGGAACAATAGTTTTATAAACAGAAAAAGGCAATGATAATTAGGTTCATAGTTGTAATACAGAACGATCCCCATCAAGAATAAAAGAGAAATAGAGAGAGGGAGAGAAATTAGTCTACATAGCAAGAAAGAGTAGAACACAGCAAAGAGAAAAAAGATCTCACAACAACACCGCTCGTTATAGCAACTGTACAAAAAGCTACTCAAAATGTTTCCCTTCACGTCGAAATCATATTAAAATGGGGACGAATCAAATAGTTGAAATCATCATCTTCTTCGTTTTTTAGTTGTGTACCTAGTTTTTACATATTTTCCTTGTCACAAGAAGGCACAACGGTTCTTGTTCTTTTTCTTCTTCTTCTTCTGCTTTGGTGGTTGAAGCACCACTTTTATGGCTGCATCAAATACTGCCTTCACATTCTGCCAAACGCCCCAAAGGAAACAAGATTGAACTTCAGCCTCTTAACAATACAAAACAATAAGAACTAGGAGAAGCAATTTGTTATGTTTACCTGCTGTGTCTTTGAACTACATTCAATGTAGACTGCAGATCCGATCATTTTCCGAAGTTCCTCTCCCTGCACCATTCGCAACAACATTAAAAAAGATTTCATCGAGAACTAGTGATCATGGCAAGAACTAACTTACCTGGTTTGTAGTAATTGGTACAGCACCAGGATGATCTATGAAGAATTGCTTGTCATCTCGAAGGTCTGAAAATACCAATAATATAACATCTTTCAGTAAGAGTAGTTGGAGTCCTCAAGCTTTGTCGAAACATAACCAAAGATTTTTCAGTAAATTAACAGTAGCATGATCAATTCAATCAGGAAGGAGTTTGTTTACCGAGTTTTGTTCCAACGAGTATAATGGGAACAGCGGGAGCATAATGCCTGAGCTCAGGAATCCACTGCAAAAAGACAATACAAGGAACAAAATCAAATAAGGTCAGTCATCACAAGTTAAATAGGAATATTAGGAAAAGAGAAAAACCTTCTTGGCAATATTCTCATAGCTCGCCTTGCTGATCAAAGAGAAAGCAAGAATGAAAACATCGGCGCCGCGGTAACTGAGTGGTCGTAACCTGTTGTAGTCTTCTTGACCTGTGTTAAAAAAACCAAGTTAAAGCCGTAACTACAGAAAATTCTAACTGTGAATCGGTTCTCAAAAGATTTACCAGCTGTGTCCCATAATCCAAGATTGACAGTGTTCCCATCAACAACCACATTAGCACTGAAGTTGTCGAAAACAGTTGGAACGTAATCCTGAAAACCAATCATAAGTAAATGTTTTAATACTTTATAAAACATGACACTAGCTTCAACATCACTGCTTTGGTCCAAATGTTAAACAGGTTACATCCCCAGAATTACAAAACGAAAATTGATCAGAGTTTATAGAAGAAAGCTCATAACAGAAGGCAAATTTGAACGTGTACAAAACATGGTGGATTTTGAATATAACTTTGAGCGAACATTTGATTGAATATCTATCTCCTAAATCTATCCGCGATATGGTTCCAAAAATCACAAGTCTACTCTTGCCGTCTTGCGACGAGCTTAAACAAGAATAAAAAATTAGAAAAAAGATGAGAGAAGATTACTGTAGGGAAAGTGTTGCTTGTGTAAGAAATGAGCATGCAGGTTTTTCCGACGGCTCCATCTCCGACAGTTACACACTTTATAAACCTTGACGCGCTCATGATCTCCGCCGGAAGACTAAAAAGGCCTTAAGAAAATTCCCCTTTTGTTGCTGCTTCCTTAATTCCTCAACATTCTTAAGAACCAAAACTCAATTCACGCTCACTAACACAAATTCTAACTCGGAAGCTTATGAATCTAAAAAGCCCCAAATTGAAGAAACTCGAAAATTCAAAAAAAAAAAAAAATGGCAAAACGTAATCGAAGAAAGAAAGAGAGAGAGAGAGAGAGAGAGAGAGAGAGAGAGAGAGAAGATGCTTAATTTGGCGGTTGATTGATGACTTAACTCGGAAGCTTATGAGAGAGGGCGAGTATCGTTTATTTATATTATTACTTTACATTATTTTATTTATATTATTACTTTACATTTTCACCACCTATTTTCCTTTTTCTTTTCATTTTCAGATTTTGAATTCTCCTTTTTTCTTTTGTGTCTAGGATTTGAATTTTGAATGAGGGGTTTTTCCGTACATAAAAAAATATATATACAAATGTCATTCCACTTATTGGTAATTTACATGTGGGTAAAAGACAAGTTATATGTATACATCACAGTCCAAGTGCCTCTATGTGTCGGAATAATATGAATATATAGTGATAATAATATTTACATATATCATTAGAATTAAAACCGCGAGGAGGTATGTAAATAATATTTTTCTCTAAAACATCACTCAACTTGTTTCAAATTATTTAAAGAATCAAGAACAAGCATTTTTTTAGTGGATTTGATTGGTAACATCGTTTTAAACAATCATTTAAAAAAAAATGAGTAATTGAAATGAAAATCCTTTTGCAAACTATCATTTTAAAATAACACTTAGCAAAAAGGATATTCAAACAAAGGTAGTTTGAATCTTAATAACGATTAATAACATTGTAGTACTTGAATAGAATAATATATAAAAATTAATATGTAAAACTTGACTTATATAATTGTTTAAAAATCATTCAATAATATTTATTTTAAAATTATTGGATAAATATGTAAGTTATTTTAAAATTATTCAAATTAGTATTTTTATAATCCTATAACATTCCTAATATTAGAATAAATATATATAAGTCTAAATTCAACTTTTTTCTTATTTAAATAATTTTATGATGATACAACTAATCAAAATATTTGTCTACTTATGCATGCATGATCCAACACATATAAAACTAAAATTGATGCGATTATGGACAGCTCAACTCTNAGTAGCAATACCAAGTGGACAAATGACCAGAGCTAGAAGGAAGTTGCTTAATCAAGATATTGAAGGAATGCTCACCAAGATGCACACATCCGAATCTCCAACACAACATACCTTGATGCTTACACTAAGCACTCAAGAAGGTTAGCTAATGGGCGTGCAAACCATTCAGCATTCTTTTTCTCTTAAGTGTGTTTTATCCCAATGGGTTTTAACACTAAGGTTTTTAATGAGG